>QZLH01000035.1:202988-234406 GCA_003833135.1 Oehlia diaphana
TTTTTTTTTTTTTTTTTTTTTTTTTTTTTTTTTTTTTTTTTTCTTTTTTTTTTTTTTTTTTTTTTTTTTTTTTTTTTATTTCTATTTGATCTTTTTCATTTTTTCATTTTTTTTTACTTTCCTTTACTTCATTTTATTCCTTTTTCAATCTCTTTTATTTTTTTTTATTTCTTTTTTACTCTACCTATTTTTTTCATTTACCTTTATTTTTTTTTTCCTTTTTTTGTTTATATATTTTCTTTTTTTTATCATTATAACTCTTTTTTTTTTTGTTATTCTTATAAAAAATTTAGTATTTTGGATAGTATAAGTTTATTTTTTTCAGTCAATAAATCATGTAATCTATATTATTATTTTAATGTAAAAATATTTTAAATATATTTATTATATTTAAAAAAATTTAGCTAATTATCATGAGTGAATCACCTATCCTAGGTGATTTTCATTTACAAAGAAAGTAACAACTAAATATAATATAGCAAAATAATTATTTAAAAAGTATATATTGTATTTTCAAATAATAATAATACAAGTTAATAATAATTGTAAACTTTGACATATATATATAACTTAATATTATTTTAGTTTTTTATTATACTTTTAATTATTTGCATATATATATATATATATATAGATATTATAGAAATAATGGCAATAACAGATAAAGAATTGTATTTGAATTTGCTTTTCTGCATTAACTTATTGTGAATCACTTACCAGTAATAACAAATTGCTTTACAATAATATAAATACATTTTTCTAGATAAGTATGATCAAGATATTGAAATATATATAATATATAAGTAATGTATTAATCAATTTTTTAATTTTTTTTTTCTGGTATTTTCCTATTTTTCACAGTAAAATTAAGGAAGGTATTACCTCTTACTTATCCAACTGTCAGAAAATACAGAAGATTAGATGTAAAAATAGTGCCAGTTGAGAAATTGCAATATAATGATATAAGGATATTTGAAATTTGATTATTGCACGGATTTATTATTGATTACAAACTGGGTTTTGCGACCAACTGGGAATTTGTTGCTATTTATTAATTACTTATAATATTTGCTCTTGAACTTTTGCATTATTTTACCTTTTGTTTTTATACTATAATTTCTTATAAAATAAGAAAATAATACACAATTCAGATTGCTTATCATATACGAAGTATACTTGTTACTGAATATAAGACACAATCCTAATTCCATTAAACCTCTAAAACCTATTTCCTAAATTATTATAATATATAATTAATGAATGGAAAACGTGTGAAATATTATGGACAACTGCAAAAAAGGTCATAAACTAGTCCATTTTTTTCATTAATACCTTCAGAGAAAAATGGAAATACAACTAAAATTGATTTAAATGTATTTGTAAATTGAAAAACTTCTTTTTATTAGTTGAATAAATTAGGAGATAAAATTTCGCGTATACTAATTATGTCTCTTATTTACTATCAAATTATCTCAATATTTATCTAATTTATTTGTTACGATACTTATGACTTGGAATAATGACATCCCGTATCTTAAAATTTAAAAACCACCTAACCATTAAAGGGCCTCAATCTAATTTATTTTTGGATAAGAAAAATTCCGTTTGTTTTACTGGCGGAAATTTGATTGGTTACAGGAATTGAAAGGATGAATTCGGTTTCGGCTTATTTACTTGCCGAAATTATAAATCTATGATTTTTAGTAATCATTATAATCATTATAATAATGGTAAACACCATTTTTAATCTGATGATTATATAATGACTCACTTTAGCATGCTTTGCATTTTGAGATACCATTGATACCATTTATATCCTTTATATAAGAAAATTACTAGGATTAATAGGATTAGGATTTATGAGCATGCTAGAATGTTAAAAAAGGTAATTGGCTTCAGAAACTCATAAATTTTTCGATTAATACTAAGCTCGTGATTTAATCAAGTATATCACTTTCCCACATTAATATTTATTTATTTATAATTTTCATATTGTAAAAAAAAATTTGTGCAGAATGTCATAATATTATAATCGCACATTCTCCGTGTATCATAAATGAATATAAATTTAAATGTTTTTTTTTAAAAAAAAAAAAAAAATACAAAAACTTTTCTCTTTATTTTTTATTTAAATTTTTTTTATATATAAAAACTAATAAAAATATAAAAATTATAAAATTATACATTAATAATAATGACAGAAGTAACATCGCTATTAGGAAATAATAATGGTTCTCAACCATACAATTCAGTTTTAATACCAACTTCCACGGCAAAAGTATTAGATTTTAAACATCGATTACTATTTTACAATAATGATAAAAAATGGAACTCATTGAAAGCAATCCTTCGATTATTGTTAATATTTTTAGTATCTACTTTCATAGTTTATCTAATACTGAAAATATGTTTACCACCATTAAACGAGTAAATATTTTGATTCCATTTTTTTTTCTTGATCCCATATTTAAAAAAAAAATTTTAATTTGAATTTTCTAATTAATTTAAGAGAGCAAAAACGATCGGTACGTTTACCAAGTGGAATAGAAGATTTGCAATTATTGAACAAATTATTAGCACAATATATGGACCAATATTATTATAGTGTAATGACCGTTTTTGTGATTGTATATATCTAGTAAGTAGTTAAAAAGTGCAAGAATTTTTTTTTTTTTTGTTTATATTAAATTTGATATTCATTTTTTTATAAGTTTACAGACATTTTCTATACCTGGCAGTATGTGGTTATCGATATTGGGTGGTGCTTTGTTTAGTCTTGTTGTAGCCCTCTTCTTAGTTTGCCTTGTATGTACCATTTCATGTACTTTACTTAACAAATTTGTTATGCTTCATTCTCTAATAAATTTTTTTCCCTTTTTTTAGTGTTCAGCAATTGGTGCAACCAACTGTTATTTATTATCTCATAAATTTGGGAAATCATTTGTAAAAGACAAATTCTCTGAAAAATTAGATAGATGGGCAGAAAAATTACGATCGCATTCGCAAAATTTATTTAATTATATGATTGTACTTCGTTTATCCCCATTTCCGCCTAATTGGTTTGCTAATATAGCAGCTCCACACGTTGGTGTTCCTTTAAAAGTATTTTTTATTGGAACATTTTTTGGTGTTGCTGCACCTTCTTTAATTCATGTACAAGCTGGTTTAACTATCGAACATTTAACAAATGCTTCCGATTTTAAAATATTCTCATTTACTAATGTTTTTGCTTTAATATTAATTGCCTTTGCTGTTCTATTACCTGTTTGGATTAGAAGAAGGTTTGAAAAGGCTGAAAATGAGTTAAATGATGAAAACAATCAGATTGAAAATAATAATATTCCACCAGTCTCTCAAATTGTATAGAAGTACAGTATATAATCGCAAATTGCATAGAAGTATAATATTATAATTTTTATTTTTTGTAATTTAGTTTATTACCTAAATTAGAAAAAACCCGTTTCCCCCATATAATTTTAATTATTAATCGATGTACACATGCTATATGCATGTTCAAACTTTGTATTGTAACTTGCAGGATATTATTATATCTTTAAAATGTTCAAGTTTCAGTAAAAGTGATTTATACGGTAACATATATACTTTACATCAGTGTAATCATACTTTTTTTATGTAATTTATATAAATTTGTAAAAAATTAAAATGAAAATGCCAATATAGAATATTGATTAATTTTTATTTTTTATTTCATCATTTTATTTTTATGATTTTAGTTTATTCTTTTGATTTTTTTTTTAAAAAAAATTTAAATTTTACTTCTTTTTGGATTTTTTGTAAATGTAAGTATATATTTTAATTATTTTTAAAAAAAATACTTTGTTTAAAATTGTCAAAAAAAAATTACATTTTTAATAATTCCAATTTTATATAATTCCATTAATTTGCAACTAATAAAAATTAATAGTTTAAGCAAAAAAATCAGTTTTTTCTAAAACAGGTTAACAGGTTAAAATTACTTAAATAAAGTATTAATCAACTATTAATATCAGTTACCATTTACCAATTTAATTGGTTTGACAATTTTACAATTATAACAAAATCTATATATTATAAACTTTAAATCAGTTATCAATCAGCTATTCTATTAATAATGGATTTTATTATAATTGCTAATAAGGTTGGTTGTTGCAAATAACAATTATTATATATTAAATTACACCCTTTAGCGGTTGTAATATTATAAATGTAAGTTGTAAATTAGTTGTAAATACTACACTATTGTAGTTAGCTAAAAGATGGTAATTTTGATTACAACCATTATATTTACTTGACTTTTGGATTTACAACTATTTATAGAAACTAATACTAACTGCTAATAGATTATTAATTAGATAACCAATTGGTAATTAATAACTTATCAATAGTTAATTAATATTTTATTTAAGTAATTTTAATTTGTATAAAACTAGAAGTCAGAAAAAAAAAAATTCTTTTAACAATAATATTTTTTAATTTAATAGAATTCAAACAATTTATATATAAATGTTTAAAATAAGCTTATTAATTTATATATTCCTATTTTTAGCTAATTAATAATAATTTAAATTTAATAAATTTATATTATTATTGAATTTATTTTAATAAAAAAAAATTTAATTAGCAATTCAAATAAAATTGGTACTATTTTTATATTAAAATTTAGAGTAATATTTCACACCTAATTGGTAAAAATAAGAACATTAAAATTATAAAATTGCTTTATAATTTGTAAAAAGCAAGTTATATATGCAAAAAAAACTTAAGCAAAAAGAATAAATTAAAAAAATGTATAGTTATTATTATAAAAAAAAAGTTTATATTATATAAACTTCAAATTTTATTAAAGTAAAGTTAATAATATATACAATATAATAATAAATTTACAAAGTAGTAATTTTATAAGATAACAGTTTTTTATTATAGGTATATTACTGAAGTTTTTAAAAATCAAATTTTATATATATAAAATTAAATCCAACATAGAAAGTAAATTTAAATTAACTCTAGACATTTTTATAAAAATTGCATTATTATGTATCTAAGTACTAATGGTTTAAAGATAATACTACCAATAATTTCTGAAACAACATGTAATTACCAAAAGCGTAATAAATTAAAATGGAGAATACATGTAAAAAATATAATCAAAATAACCTTTAATGAAAATTAATCTGATTAGTTACAAAAAATAATGTAAGAAATAATGAATTTATTAATATTATAAATAAGAAATTACTTGTATTATAAATAAAGTTATAGGATCACTTTTATTATAATAAATCAGTATTGTATCAGAAAAAATACTACCTTGTTTTAAAGTAACCATTTTAGTTAATTAATATAAGATCCCACTTATTATTAAAATAAGTTATTCAGGACCCTACTTATTTATAATAAAGGTCATCATAATTCTAAGGTAAAATTATTAAGAAAAAAATTTTGATGATTCTACTATAAATAAATAAATTATATTTAAAAAAGAAAATGGTACACTGCATTATTATGATTTTTTCTTTTAATTCAATTAACCAATAATATTAAGAATTGGAGTAAGGTAAATTTATAGTAAATTTGAAATTTTTCCTAAGCAGAATCCTAAATCCTGATTACCCTGTAATCTAAGATAAGGTTTATATATAATATTCTTTAAAAATCCTACTATAAAAGGAAATTTTATATTATATTATTAAGATTTTCTCTTTTTTAGTTAATTAACCAATAGAATTTAAGTAATTTCTAAGGTTTTATATGAAAGTAAAATTTCTACTAGTAATATATCTTAGTAGTAGATAAAGTCCTATTAATATATATATATAATATAAAATAAAAAATTAGATAAATCATAAAATATAAGAATTCACTCAAAAAAATTTGAAATTATTAATTAAGCAAATATAAATGAAAGAAATATTTCCTATAGTAAAGATAAGAAAAAAAAAGAATTTTTTTTAAAAAAGTTTATAAAGATTTTTATAGGTTATACTAAAATAAGAAAATAATAGTAACAAAAAAAATATGATGCTGTTATATAATTCTTAGAATTTTTTAATAAAAAAGGAGGCCATTATAAAAAACAAAAACAATTTATAAAAAAAATTTAAACAAATAAATTTCAAAAGTTTGATAAAAAGTTTTAAAAAGTTTGTTTACTTATTAAAAAAAATAAATTTTATTATAAATATCCTGTGATACATACGTCAACTTTTATTATAAGCTATAATGAACCTTAGGGCAGATCTCAACTTTGCTATAAGGCTATAGTGAAGATTTTAAGAGATTTGATTGGTTAATTTGTTATAGTAAGAGGAAATATATTATAGTTATCTAAAAAATTCACTATATTAAGAGTTTGCTATATCAAGGTTTAACTGTATTTCCTAATATTGGTAAGTTATATAATTACCATATATTACAATTATATAGTATCTTAGTATTTTACAAAAATTAGAATTTTAACCCTGTATCCTAAATACTAAATAAAACTTAAAAATTCCATTTTTTATAAATATCTTACAATCTACCAGTCTGATTTGAGTGATACTTTTTTTTATTTTAAAGAGCTCAATAAGAGCCATTAATTAAAAAAAATAGTTCAAATCTAATTATTAGATCATGAGATAAATGTAAAATATCTTCTGGATATTATATAATTTTATAAAATTTTTCTAGAGAAGGATATTATAAGATTTTACTTACTTTTAATAGAAGTCTTTAGAAAAATTTTAATTTACTAGTAATTTTATCAGCATTCCTATTGGTTAATTAATTTAAAAAGAAAAAATTACAATAACTTAATGTAATATTTCCTTTTTTGAAAGTAATTTATCTATATATAGTAGGATTTTTAAAAATTTTCAGTTATAAATTTTACCTTAGATTTCTACTAGTAACCTATCTTATAAGTAAATGGAATTCTAGTACTATATCTCATAATATATAGTAATACTGAAATTGATTAGAAAATAAAAATCTGATATACTATTAAAACTATATATATATTATATGATATATAATGGTGAATATTAAAATAATTTCACAAATTTTTACATTTAGCATTTTAGGATTATTTTGTGAAACTAGTTTTAATAGTTTTGTATATATTTGTAAAATCCTATATTTTGACAAGTAAATTTAATTAATTTCAAATTTGTGATTTAATTAATATTCTGCAAATGATTTAGTTAAATTGAATTGATACAATTTGAATTTGATTTAAGTACAGTCAACTCTCGATATAACGAACCCTCCAGTTTTTATCTCAGTTTGTTATAAGGTTATAGTGAAGAATTTTAAAGAATTTAATTGGTTGATTCATTATAACAAGAGTTATGGTCATATTTGATTGATTATATGTCACATGTTCAGAAAAATTTGTTGTAAAGAAGTAAGGTTGCTTGCCGAAACCTTCTTAATAACTGCCGAAACCTATACGGAAAATGCCAAAACTATATTAAATCATATTAAAAATCCTGCCAAAACTTTGCCGAAATGCCGAAACCCCCATTTGCCGAAACTGCCGAAACCCTGCCGAAACTATAGTAAACATATAGTAAAATCTTGCCGAAATTTATCGCAGGATTTTGGAGAGGTTTTGGCAAGCAACCTTATAAAGAAGATTCATTATATCGAGAGCTGACTGTATATTTAAATTTGATTTAAGTTTAATCAAATTTGGATTTATTTTAAGTTGATCTAAATTTGATTTTTCAAATTTGATTTAAATTTAATTTGATTTTAAATCAAAATTTTTTTGATTTAGATTTTGAAGGATTTGATTCACAAATTAAAAATCATTAAATCAAATCAAATCAAATTCAAATCAAACTTGAAATTAATTCAATTTGATACCAGATTATTTGCAAAATATTAATAATAATAATTAATTAATAAATGTTTCTGCTGAACTTTATAAAAATATTAATTTAATATATAAAAAATATAATGCAATATTAGGAAAAAAAAACTAATTATAAAAAATAAAAAAATAAAAAAAAAAAAAATTTATTAAATATTTAATATTTTCAATTTTAAATGAAATTGTAAATAAATTTTTTTACCATATTAAACTCTTACAAAAAAAATTTTAAAGAATGCTAAAATATCTAATAAATAGTTGCTATTCAAATAATTGTAAAATTATAATTTGATAATTGGATTTTCATGAATTTTAGCTCATTTGGATTTGAAACAATTTAGATGGTAATAAATTTATATTTGTTAAAGTGATATTGATCAAGCTATATTATTTTAAGTTTTAAGAATTATATGCAGTAAGCGATTTATATATTATAAAACAAAATTATAAATGATTTATATCACATTAGTATGTAATGATTTGCATTGATACTCTATGTTAATCAAGGAAATATTACATACCCATAACTGATAAGATATTTTACAAATTTTTAAAATTTCAATTTAATAATTTAATCATTTTGATTGGTAAACGAAATATAAATCAGTTACGTAACGAGCATTGACTTTGAAAAAAGAAAAAAATATATATGATAATTACGTGACACGGGTTGGAAAAAAAACTTTTATTTGTTTTTTAAAAAAAAAAAAATTGCAATAACCGCATTATTATAGTGAACATAGTTGCATATTTTAAAAAATAATTAAAAATGTTAAGAGAATACGAGTGGATTATTTACAGAATATATTGCAATGTAATATTATATATTTCCGAATGACAATTCTCTCAAGCTTTAATGCTTATATAATTCACAATAACATCAATAAAACAACTTCTATTCTTCTTTTTTGGCAGTCTTGTCATCATTAACAAGACCTTTTGTTACAGCAAAAGATTTAGCCTTCTCATAAACTCCTCCACTATGTTGTTTAGCAATAGTAAGACCACTAAAAATACACCATCAGATAAATGATAAATTCGTATTTTAATAAATCATTTTATCGTTATTAAAATGATAAAACTTACCGGTCAAAATGAGAACGCAAAAACTTGTTAAATTGATATAATTTTTCATCAACAACCTCTTTATTTTTCTGATACGTTATTGGGGTAGAGAAACTAAGAATAAGGCCTTGGATATGAAATAATAAAGATTATTAAACGTTAATCAAATATTACGATTTCAGCTATAATAAGTATAATTAAGCCATACCAATTCCAAAGAGCGTTCGGAAACTAATCCAAGTGCCCAAAGTCCATAATATGTAGAACATAAAAACGTGCTATTATTGAAAAATGAAATAGTAAGTATTCAAAAATTGTATAATTAACAAAATTAATAATAGTGTACCCTCATAGTTCTCATTGGGTCATCAACCAAAGCAATCCTCTGAGCTTCCAACAGTACGAAGTTGGCAGTGTCGATTATTGAATCTAAATATTTTTCTGCATCTTCGCGTTCAATATACCATGGCTTATTTACCAATAAGTGCCTACAAATCATCACATAAATATTAGTTTATATATAAATTTCGATGTTGCAACGTTAATTAAACGTTCGCATACTCATGTGGATTGACAGGTTTTTGGTTGATTAAAGACTGGAACTGTTTGAAACCCATTACGTAAATCCAATTCACTCCTATCAAGATAGCAGCTAAGGCAAAGAATGTATTGAACAAGGAATAGTAGGCAGTGAAGATCAAGAAGGATAAACTAGCTGCCAATATAGCACCGGAATGTGTAGGATTCTCCCAATAGACGAGTTGAGTGACTAGCAATAATCAATCACATTTTGACATTAATACGCCATAAAACGCAAAATTGACTAATGTCTTAATTGTATTACCTCTGTGAGTTAAATTTTTGAAGGGATCTATAATTTTCGTGTAACAAGATGACAGATTAGACACATTTTATAAATACTATTCTTGTACTACATAAGATCAAAAAATATCATACTTTCAATATTTTTAACTTGTCTCTTCTTCTCAGCTTTATCTTTATTTGCGGCGACTTCCTTGAGCTTCTCCAACATATTAGTAGTTTCTTCAATAAGCTCTTTTTGCGTTTCTTTTGTTGGTTCCATTGTTGAATGCTGGTGGTGTTGTTCAATTGGAGGTTGATCGTTTTCCTTATTATCTTTCAATATGAAATCATTAATAATATTTTCAGTATTCATAGTCTGAGTATCTTCCATGATCGATAGTTTATATTATTAACGTTAATAGACGATAAAATATATCTTTTTTTTCCTATAATAGAGGGAATTTCAAAAAAAAATTTTTTTTTGTGGGAAAAATGAGATTTTATTCTTATATAAATAAAATCCGATTTTTTTTTATTACAACTTTATACTATGAACACAATACTAATGACGAAAGCAAAAAATTTATTGTGTGTGAGAAATAAGTCAACTCCCAGTTATATAATTAAAGTTTAGTCTGATTTTTTTTCAGTGGTTGATTAAATTTTCCCAGTAGTTATTTATATTAATTAGGCGTAATCATGATGTAAATTCGAGATCAAAATGATGACGCAACAGATGTATAAACTTACATAATTAATACTTAATAACTTTTGCCGCTTTAAGAGGCTGAAATTGGCGGAATTTTATCACGTTCGCTTTAAGTTTGATCAAATCTTAAAATGCCACGTCTATCAGCAAGATTTTCTTTGTGTTTTCTTTGTGCTTAATCGACACGTATTAGGTATTCGTCTGCATAAATCTGCACAACCTTACAATTTTTCACATGTAATTGCGACAGAAAGCGGCAGTGTAAAGTGGCGAAGCTGATTCTGTTGATTGGGATACTGTTTGTGTTAAACATCATCACACGATGGCACGATCCTCCAAAACCCTTTATTCGGAAATATAAGAAATTTTTGTTGAAGTTTCTAGATAGATCACGAGGGGAAAAAAATATTTAAATGAATTACAATCCGTCATCGTGTTTTGGGTTTAATTTATTAAGTTTCGTAATTTTGGCATAATTTAATTATGTAAACATACGCCTAAGAAATCATCGTAAAATTTATAATAAAAGTAACCGAATATTTGTAATTTTAATTATTTAGGTGATGTCATATTTACAATCGCATATAATGCTCAAACACAACTTTTCTCGCCCTTCTCTTACGGTAATCTAACCATTGCGAAAATATAGCCCAAAAAACGTCAGAAATAATAATAAAGATTTATAAATCAAAATAATTTTTTCCTTTATTTCTTTGATATACATAACAATATTTAATATTATTTCATAATAAAAATTGCATTATTTCTTATTATTGTGCAAATTAATAAACTAATATTATATATTTTATATACTGTATATTTACATATTAAATATTATTAAGATAATAAAATAAACAATAGTTATTGAAGTTAGTAGATTTCATAATTACCCTTGCATTGACTACAGAACCCTTGGCTAAGAAAACATATTACATATACTGTATGTTTACCTAATAGATCATTTGAGTAATTTATGTGGAATATTTTATTAATATAACAAGTGGTTTGTAAATTAATAATATTAGATTAATTAGGTAATTTTATAATTATTATATGTATTCAATTATTTAATATTTATAGTAGGATTTTTAAAATTTTTTATATATAAATTTTATCTTATGATTCTGGTGATTTTTATTAAAAGTAAGCAGTTTTGGATTGATTATAATAAGAAATAAATTTATTGGTAAAAATATTAATCTAGCATTTTAATAATATTTTTATATATATAAATTAAATTTAATTATATATACTTTATAAAAAATTTGTATAAAAAATTTATAATATATATAAAATATACTTAAATTTATTTACTTATTAGTAAGGATGCTTGCCAAAACTATTTTTCCAAAATTTTGGTTTAGTCAAAATTCAATCCAAAACTATTTTTTATAAAAAGCTTAATTGTTTAAACTATTTTTATACTTTTCCAAAACTAATTATAATTTTAAATTTACCAATTTTTTCATTAAAAATCAAGTTTTTGAGTTTCAGATTTTTAAATTTTATTGTTAAATGAGTTTCAGGTAGCAATACTATTTGTTAGAGCTATTATAAAATTTTTGAAAAATAAAATTTTTTTTACTATTAATTTAAAATGCAAATATTTTATTATTTATAATAGAGATTTCAGATTTTTATAAAAAATTTCAAATTTATTAGTAATTTTCTAGCAATTTTATTGGTTAATTAATTTAAAAAGAAAATAATTTATTGCCATTTTCAAATTAGTGTAATCAGGTAATTTGTTAATCAATAAAATTATTTCTGAAAATACTAAAAACATTGAAAACAAAATTTTATTAGCTAATTTATCTGTCTGATCATTTCTCTAATTTAGTAGATATTTTTACTAAAAATAACATTACTTTACACAAAAAAAAATAGTTTCGTGTTTAAAAATTATCAGTTCAATGACAAAACATAATTGCAAATACCTTTTAAGCTAGTATTTTAGGTGAAATTGAAACTTAATATCTAGCAAAATTTCTGAAACTTAGCAAAATTAGTTTCGCCAAATGTGCAAAATTCTGAAACTAGTGAAATTCTAAAATCTAAAAAAGTTATGTGTTAAACGTTAAACTTTTAGTTGGCCATAAGATATTAAATCATATAATTCCAAGATCTCATTTTCATTAAATTATTTAGATATAAGGTAGAATTTTATACAAGTCCTCATTTTTGACGCTACCAAATATTAATTTTTATTTAAAAAATTTTATCATAATCTAATTAGTTGAAATATGATTGGATATTATAAATATGGCAAATATATATATAATTTATTTAATATTTCAAATAAAGTGAATAAAATAAATAAATATGAAAACATGAATGATAAAAAGAATTTAGATTTGTGATTTTAAAAATTTTAAATTTAATATTAATTGAATGAACGGGCGTGTAATCTACAACTGATTTTTGAATATGAAACTTATTTAATCATCAATTAAAAAGATATACAAGTGATAATTTTAGCCTTGCTAAGTTTCAGAAATTTTATCAAGTTTTGAATATTTTGCCAAGTTTTAGCAGTTTTAGAAAAGCCAAAATCAAAACTCAAAATAAGCAAAATACTTCACTAATCACAAAATAATTTCACCTGAAATATTATTTTAGGCACATGTTATTCGTGTTAAAAATGCTTATGCTGTTTTGAGTTGCCATAACAAAAGTCATGTAAATGTAATAAAAATAAACAATCAACAAGAACTAAATATTCAAAATATATACAAATGACATAACAAATATATCAACGCATTATTTAAACTAGATCTATTATTTACAAAAAGAAATAAATATTTATTTGATGTTAATAAAAAATTTGATTATAATAGTAACTTTAAAGAATTATTTCTTATACTTTTTATAGTACAATAGTATAGAAGTGCTGACAAAAAAGACCAGCAAATAATAGATTAATAATAATTTCGGTTTTAAATATAGATTTTTATTTTTTAACTAATTTATATAATCTGTTGGTTAATATTAAAAATTATAAATCTGATATTAATAAATATCTATTATAATTTATTGAATCTGAGTATTAGTTTAAGTTATATTTTAATTTAGCTTAAATTAGTTCGTATATTTTTTATTATTTATAAATATATAAAACAAATAAATAAAAAATATATTAATAAAATTAGATGTTAATATATTGACATTAGCATTTTATAATTTTATAAAAAAATTTTTTTATAGTTGATTTATTAAGTTAATATTTTTTTAGAATTCTTTAAATAACTGTTAATAAATAAAAGTAAAGTTATACAATTTAAAGGATTTATTTATGTAACTAGTTTAAATATAATTATTCAAAATATAGCAAAAAACTATTTATTGTATGGAACTAGATAAATTTATACTGTAATATTATTAGTTTAATCTATGCATTTTTTCTTTTTTTTACCTATGTTACTATAATTTAGCTTCTGTTTATTTCCTTTTATATTTTGTATCATATTTTTGTAATGCTTTATTTTTTAGCAACACATTTTGTAACATTTTATCCTATTTTTGTAATCATTTATATATATATATGTAAATTATTATTACTATTAAGCGTTTAAGCTGTTTTTTAGTATTATATAATTGCAATAATTTTAAATATATAAAATATATAAATAAAAATATTATTAGTGATAATACTAGTAGTTAGATTTTTAATTTTAATTAAAAATATATCATAATTAATACTATTATAATATTTAATTAATTTTTTTAGCACATTTGCAATTTTATTATTAAAGTAGAAAATAATAAGAATATATAATTCTAAATACTACTCTAATATAATTAAACTATAAACCATTTGACATATATAAAGAAACTCATATGTGCACTATCAAGACTTAAAAAATAGATAATATTGCAATGTGCCATCTTAACTAAATGACTCTATTATCAAAGTGAGTCCTATATTAAATATTATTAAATATTAATTTATTTGATTTAAAATATTCAGATATATAAGAATTAAAAATAGAAGCAATAGCAAGTTGATTGCTTACTATAAATTATAGACAAATTGAATAAAATTCTTATTATAGTTTAATTTATAAAATTTTACTGAAAGTTACTAGTAATATTATACTTTCAATTTGAAAAGAAGAAGGAATTACTATCAGAAGGTGAATCTAAATATTTTATTCCAAAGTATTACTAGATTTAAAAATATATATAAAAGGGTTAGATTTAAGTTTATATATTTTGAATTAAAAAAATCATAAAAGTCTTTCCTTTTTTGGGTAATTTTTGATAATTCCAGTCAGAATTTTATTTCTTATTATAGTAACTGACTGATATTTTATAATTTTGGACCTGAAAAAATGTATATAGCTTATAGTAAAAAATTTTTTCATCACCTAACCTCTATATATTATATATATTTCTGGGTCCTATATAAACCAGTTAAATAAGAAGCAAAAGATAGCTAAGCAAATTAAAAAGATTGACAAATTTTTGAATAATATTGACAAATTAATGGTTTTAGCTGATTAAAAAAATTGTAAGCTTTATTACTGACTGATGCCTTTTATATTTCATTTTTTTTTTGTTATTTTCTTATTTCTTTTAGTTTATTTTAATACATTTTGTGCTGGTATCACTGGATATTTCTATTGTATAGTAAGGTTGAAGTCTTTCTGATTTCATGTAATTAAATACAATTGCTATAAACTAAATAAAGGCTGCCCAGTTATACTTGAAAAAATAAATATATATATATAAAAAATTAAATATTTATCTTTTATAAAAATATTTTATAGAAATACCATATATTTTTTCAATTTACTTGATTTATAAAAAAATAATTATAATAAACAATATTTGTAATAAATATAAAAATCAATTATTAATTTATACAAAATTTAAAATCTAGGATTGTAAATATTTACTGTATATAAATTTGCATTATATCAATCATTCCATTATTGTAAAATTACAAATTAACTAAAATAGTTCAACCTGAATAAATTCCAAATTTTAATTTCCAATTGATAAATCATTAAGTGCTACACAGATAGCGGCTTTATGATGACCATTATATTGTCTTATTGTTTCTCCTTGTTGTAATTCCCAAAGCCTTGCAACATGATCTGAAGATGCTGTTTACCAATAATATAAAGTACATTATCAATCAAAAATTTTAATAATAAAAGGTTCAACTTATAGGAATATTTACCTGTAACAAGATAAGCAGAATCAGCAGAAAATGCACAATCCCAAACCCATCTTTGATGACCTTTTAACTCTTTATCTAATTTGAATTCATGATTTGTAGCAGACCATATTTTAACCGTGGTATCTGCAGAACAAGTCGCCAAATGCCTTCAAGAATATTATAATTGTGATTTATAAATATTAACATTGCAAATAACCGTTATAAATATAAAACATACTTGACATCAGGACTCAATAAGCACCGAGTTATATATCTCTTATGTGCCGAGAAAGTAGTTATGGGCTGCAAATCCGTAAAATCTCGTGCATTTGACATTTTCCATACATAACAATTACCCTATAAATTAAAAAGTTAAATATATTTTTCAAAAAAAAATATTATTATTATGTAATTATTTTTATTACTTTGTTATTGGCTGCAACTAACATGGATCCATCAATAGCAACAGTAACTGAACGCAATGGGACATCTTCTTCTGGAACCTACAAATTAATATAAATAAATTATTCACAACAAAACGTGATATTAAAATAAATAAATATACATACCAATTCATGAGTGCAAGAATTTTCACCCAGATCCCAAATCTTTATGCTACCCTTTTGGTCACAAGAAATCAATTCACCTTGATTTGGATGAATAGCTACATCATTAACAGGTACTTTATGGTCATAATTACGTTGTATTGATGGCGCTCTATAGAAATCATTAGCTTTTTTATTGCATGAAATAAGAATATGACTAAAATTAAGATTTATTACCTTTACCTTGTATCCCAAATTTTTAAGGTGCCATCTTCACTACCGGTTACCATCCATTTTCCTTCACAATGAAATCCGACAGCTGTTACATTTCCAGTGTGTCCATCAAAGGAGGTTATCTAAATAAAATAATTTTGTCTTGATTCAGTGAGCAAAAAAGGGATTAATCATAAACTATAAAATTTACCGGATTAGGATTAGGACTATTAATATCGTATAATCGGATATGCTGGTTTCCTAAAATAAATTTGGTATTTAATAATTATTTTTGTAACAACTGTTTATAATGTTACTGAAAAAAAATAACCTGCTGCAGCAAGATATCTTTTATCTGGAGATATACATAACCTGTTTACTTGCTAAAATATATCAATTTTTATATTAGTATTTTTCATAAATAAGGGAATAATATGAAAATTTACCGAATCAGGATGTTGAATGGTCCTTGAACAAATACCACTCAGGGCTTCCCAAAAGCGTATGGTATGATCATATCCTGCAGTTACTAAAATTACTGAGTGAGAGTCTTGAGGTTGATTATATTGATGTGCATAATACTGTTGTTGTTGGGCTTGATAACTATTATAATGTGGTCTTGTATGGTGCTCTGCTCGTTTCATTGTTAAGATAAATTTACACACCAAAGAGCAGTTCTATTACCACGAAGTTAATCTATCAGTTAGAGATGGATTATCCGATCACTAACGGATCGGACTGATCCGGATAATTGGGAAAAATACTATTACCTTATTATAGAAACGTTATTGTTTCTTTGTTATACAGTCGCCACTGAACCTGTATATACTGAAACTTATTATACTGAACCCAAGTTCCCAGAACCGAATTTTTTTACTCTGGTTATACCGAATAGAATGTAATACAGAACCCCAGATTAATCTAAGCCAAATTTATAGTGCTGGCCAGAATTATCAGTAATATTTCGAAATTTTGTTAAAATGAAAGTATAATTCTGGCCAGCACTACAAATTTGGTCTAATTACTTGGAACAGATAGCTAGTTCGGTATATTATATAACAAATTCTGGAACGAAAGGTTCGTTATATCCAGTGGCGACTATATAAGACCTTTGGACTTAATTTTCGGTATAGAAGAAGGTCCTGTAAATTACTTCGTAGATATTTAATTTACATTTGTGATTCAGATGTCGTGAGAATCAGATATCCGATCTCACCCGATTACAATTCCGGATTTATATTAAATCGGATTGCGCATCATAAAATCTCACATCTTTCAACTTTTTTGTTTTTTTTCAGTTTAAAAGAATAAGAGAAAGGATGCAACCATTAAATAGACCTTCTCATAAAAGAGCATTTCTTTATATTTCTTTATATAATTTTGCTTATATAATATTTTGGATAATATTTATGTTATCGGTAGTGGTGAATAAAGTTAATGGAATGAGTGAACAGAGAAGTAACGAATTGAAGTAAGTCGTTTTGTAGTTTAATAGGGAGTAAATTTGTTTAATAAGTTAACAAAAAATTCTAATAGATTACAAGCAAAGGTATAATGAGTCAGTTTTTGCTTTTTTTTAATGAATCTTATCAAATGAATTCGTGGAAGTCAGGAATTGTGTCTGGAAATAAAAGAAATTGTATACATTGTTAAGAAAAATTTGTTTATTTATTATTATTTAAGTTTAAATTCTTGTACACAATTTTTTTTTTTTTAAAAAAAAATTCATAGAATATGTTTTATCATGCGTTTAATAATTATATGAAATATGCTTTTCCGGACGATGAGGTAGTTATTGTGTAATTTACCTTTCTTTTAAGTTGGTTTCTTCTTCTTATTTATTTTCATTCTATAAATTCTAGTTAAATCCTTTACAATGTACTGGTAGAGGAAGTGATAAGAATGATCCGCAAGTATAGTCAATTTCATCTTTAATTCGTTAAATTTTTAATATTTTGTATTCATCTATGATCTTTATTGATTCGATTTTTATTTTGTCTTCAAATAAATTTTAGACATAATACTATAATAAATGATGTGTTAGGAGACTATTCATTAACGCTAGTAGATTGTTTGGATACGTTTGTTGTAATGTGTTGTTCTTTTTTTTGAATAGATCAAAAGGAAAATATATTTATTAATACATATATAAAATTAATTTATTATATAGGTATTTAATGATAGGAAAGGATTTGAGAAAGCAGTCCGTGATGTAATAAAATATGTATCATTTGATCAAGATAATAAAGTACAAGTATTTGAAGTGAATATTCGTGCATTGGGAGCATTGGTATGTGATAGTGTGTTAAATCATTTGTATTAACTTTGTATAATTTATTCGTATTTTAATATATTATTTTATGAAAAGTTGTCGGCGCATTTATTCATTACAGATCCAAGATTTGGCTATAGTATAAAAGGATATAATAATGAGTTATTGAAACTAGCTCACGATTTAGGTAAAAGGTTATTACCTGCTTTCCAAAAATCAAAGACTGGAATTCCTTATGCTAGGGTTAGTAAGTTAAAGGTATTAAATTATAATTCTTCAATTTGGTAATGGAAGATTTTTTTCTTTTATCAATTTGGACGCGAAATATAGGTTAACCTAAAGTATGGAGTACCTATAAACGAGACACATGAAACTTGTACTGCTGCCGCTGGCACATTAATTATAGAATTTGGTGTTCTGAGTAGATTAACAAATGATACTAGATTTGAGGTAAATAATAATAATAATAATAAATAAATAAATTTTATTATTGTGAGTATAATTATAATGAAAAAAAAAAATAACTATATTATTAGGACGTAGCAAAAAAGGCTCTGTTTGGTTTATGGAATCGACGAACAGATTTGAATCTTCTTGGGAATGTAATAAACGTACAAACAGGACAATGGATACATACAGCATCTAGTACAGGAGCAGGAATAGATTCATTTTATGAATACTTGTTAAAAGCCTACGTGCTCTTCGGAGAGACAGAATATTTGGATATGTTTAATGAGGCTTATAATTCTGTTCTTCGATATGTTAAAGATGAAACAGGATATCTGTATAGGAATGTAAATATGATGAATGGGGGATTAATGTCTAACTGGGTGGATAGTTTATCTGCCTATTTTCCAGGTTTGCAGGTAAAAAAATAAATAATTTTAAAATTATGTTTATTTGATAGATATAAAGAATTTATATTTTTTTTTTTAGGTTTTGGCTGGTGATTTGGACAATGCCATAAAATCCCATTTATTATATTACAACATTTGGAAAAAATACAATGCTATGCCAGAAAGATTTAATTTTCATTTAAGAAATGTTGAGTTGGCAACTTATCCATTACGTCCTGAATTTATCGAATCTACTTATTTTCTTTATAGAGTATGTATAAATATAAAATATTATATTGGTTTAAAAGAAATTTTCGGAATTATTTTTATTTACCTTCTATTCGTTAGGCAACAAGAGACCCATTTTATTTGCAAGTTGGGGAAATGGTACTTAAAGATCTTGAATATTATGCACGTGTTAATTGTGGATTCGCAAGTATTAAAAATGTGTTAACAAAAAGTCTTGACGAACGTATGGAAAGTTTTCTTTTAAGTGAAACTTTCAAATATTTATATCTGTTATTTGATACTGGTAATTATTTGGCACCTAAATTTTTTATTAAAGATTCTTAATTACTTTGACTAATTTATTTATTTAATTTTTTTAAACAAAAAAGAAAACAAAATAAATAGTATGGACGACAACTTTATCTTTACTACTGGTAGGCATTAATTTTTGTGTATTTTTGGAATTTATGTTTCAATCCTTGTGAATAACCATCTTTTTTAAATAATTAGAGGCGCATTTAATATTCTTACCACAAAAATATCTCAAAAAGCATTCAGAAATACGACCTAGTATGAGTGGGGCTGAGCGTTCATTTTGTTCTATTTATGAAAAACCGTCACCTTCGAAACATTTATTCACTACTTCAGTAATAACGTCAAGATCAGATGCAGATTTTGCAAGAGAACTGGTTGGATTTGAGGAACGAACTTTACCACTTTTAGATCCTAAGGGTATATGTGAAGTACCAAAATCAGATCCACAAGTGATAGAAGTTAGTTTTGGAGGTCTGCAAGAATCTCATGAAGATGATTTGATTTATCAAGGACAAGAACAACAACAACAAATTATAAAGTACGTTGATGGTTTAATTGCTAATCGGTTAAAAGGGCTAAAATTAGAATTGACAAAACGGGTTGATAAAAAAGGGTATGATGTTACAAAAGGTATGTAATAAATTTTTTATTTATAATTATTATTATTATTGTTTATTATTATTATTATTATAAGAAATCATTAAATAATATGTTTTTTATTTCTTATTTCCTTTATTAGTTGATAATTACAGGTATACATTTCGCTATTATAGTAAATTGAATTGTTTAAATATAATGATTATTTTTTTTTATAGTGTTACATTTAATTTTATTATATTATATTAACTTCATTCTTTTTATTTAGAGTCTTCCCTGGACAAACTTTTGAAATAAGAGATCCAGCAGTAAAAGATTTTTGGGTAAAACAACAAACATATCAAACATCGGTCCTTCGAGTTTACTTTTATAATGAGAATAATTATAATGCTTACAATTATGCAGACTATATTGCAGCTGTAGCATCTTTTGGACCTAAAATTACTGGCGAACTTCCCATAAGAACACTTGTAAGTGTATCATCATCGCTTTATGGATGCGTGGATTATAACATTGAAGAAACAAAACTTATTGAGGGTAATATAATATTCGTGAAAAGAGGAAATTGTACTTTTGTAGACAAAGTATTAAAAGCTCAACAAGCTGGAGCTAAAGGAATTGTTATTTGGAGTAATGAGAATTATTTATTTCAGCCTGCTAGCGCAGCAGAAAAAAATGATATATGGAAATTTGAAATACCATGTGTACTGATTACCTATGAAAATGGTGTTGAATTAAGTAGAATATTAGAAGAAAACGAGAAGTATATACAAGAAGGAAAAGATAGTAGTAATATTAAGGTTAAATTTTTGTCCCATGAACGTGAACCTACTACAAACATTAAAACCAATGAAAACAATGAATTATTATTAACTATTTATGGACATGCTATACGTAATATTAGATTAAATCTAAATCTTAATGGAAATTAAATTAATAGAGATACACAAAAGACTCTTAAAATTTAATGTAATATGAAATTTTTGACATACTTCAATATTTATTTATATAATTATAAAATTAATTCAATTCCTGCATTGTTCAAAATTTAAGATTATTAAAAAATTTTTTTCTTTTACTTTATTATGATTATTATTATTTGTTTTTTTTTTAAAATAAAAAGTGGGGAGTGAATTTTTAATTTAAATGTTAACCTTTTCAAAAAGGTAGACTAAAATAATAAGTTATATATAATAGGAAAAAATGTCCTTTGTACAAATTTTAAAACTTGATGATACATACAAAATAAATACTTTTTGCAACTATTTAATAACCTAAATCAAAGAAAAATGACCATTATAGGCACATTTTTCTTTTTATTTAATGAAACCTATACATATATATGCAATAATGAAAATTCCTTTCATCAACCAATTTTTTCAGTCTATCTCAATGAACCAGCATCAAATGACCTCGGTCCAGTAAATCCAATTAAACCTAAATATTGAAGATCAATATTATCCGCGTCGCCTTCCGCTCGAAGTAACTTTATCAAAATATATTTACCCGATCTTTTAAAGATGAACTTTAGTATATAATTTAATTAATTAGAAAAAAAAGAAAGAAAAATTTATTTGCTTACCGATTAGGTTGCAAGATTTGAGTCGTCATATTTGTTCTGGAATCTAATCGGAAAAATGCTGCAGGCCAGGAATCGTCTACGTTGCCACTTTCATATAATGCTCGGTAATCAGCTTCAGTAAAATCATCATACTTTAACGTGGCTATTTATAAAAGATGGACAAATTAATATAATTAAAAAAGGAAAGTATATTATTATAGATTTATCTTACCTTCAATTGATATAGGATCATGAGAGACAAAAACTAATCCTTCTTTGCCTATTAAACAAAAAAAAAATGAATATAATTTTCGTATAATATTTAACAATATGCCAAGTTAAGTATTAAAATTGAAAACATACATGGAGCGGTAAAACCATGTGTAGGAGCTTTTACAATAACTTTTGAGAGTACAAATGCCGGATCCATAACTCCCAAGATAGGATCACTGAATCTTAGTATAATATTAACATTTTTACTCTTCTTTGAACTAATTATCGAAATAATCATTAGCAATTTTGATCGTAAACAAGTTGAAACATAATAATGGAAAGAAAAATTACCAGTAGACTGCAGTATCATTTTTTAATATGTTATCCACGTTATATGCAGGACTAAAATAAATTAATTTAAAATAAGTAAATATTAGACCGTCTGGAATTAATTTTTTTGTCATTTCTACTAATGCTAATATTGAATAACTGACTGAGTCGCGAATCTATAGGTAAATTCAAAACCCTCGTTCTCGATTGTAAGACGTGTATTTTTTTACCAGACATTACAAGCATTACATTCTCTTGACGTCTTTATGTTTGAATGTTTACCTCATACCATGACACTAGCCTAAGTTCGAAGTTATTGCTATAAACTTGTAATCGCTCGGACCAAATTAGAATAATACCGCAACATACCTGTAATTACCACCGTCACAGTACACGATTTCAAATCCTAATGCAAATTCTCCACTAGTACCATGCGTGTTTCTCCATTTCCTTTTCATCGCTCTATGATCCCTTGCTGAACTTCTTCTATGTAAAGACAAAGTTCCAGCCCTACTAGTCGGTCTGCTTGTGGTAGCTGCATGCTGCAGTATCCGTGCGTTAAATATTTCGTCCAACCCGTCACTCCTACTGGACGAATTGTTATTATTTAGTGATTGAATCAAGGTTGCGAAAGTATTTGAACGAGATAATTGTTGTATTACAGAAGAAAAGGGAGAAGGAGAAGGAGCTCGTGTTGTAGAATTTGTTGGATTAGAGGAGACTCGCATACTTTGTGGAAAAAAAAAATATTGTTTATTTATGTAGAATTTAAGTAAAACTGTATTAGTTGAGTTTGAATTTTTTTTCTTTTTGTTTTAACCTTTAATAGCACAGACTTATGTTGTATTATATATGTATACCTAATTTAGATTTTAGACTACGTATAACTTACATAAAAATAGTCAATTTCTCCCGGCTAATCCCCCCGAACTTTCCATTGTTCGAGAATTTTTTTGACGGAGCAAAAAAATCAAATTCTTCCTTTTCAAAAGGAATTCTATTAAATTATTTATAAATAGATTTACTAGCTTTTGCTTTATATATTTATTTAGAGAATCTTTTCGTAGAAAAAAAAAAAATAATCTATCAAAAACCCGCCCATAAATTCTACTATGTAACCGGAAAATTATTCGAAAAAAAAAAATTCATTTAAACATGGAAATTTTGATAAATGATACGTGTCACCAAACTGTCAATGAGCATTTGCAAATCACTCTTGATTAAAAAGATCGTTTAAATAGTTTATTCGGTTCCAAGGAATTGGTAACTGTTTCGTATGCATACCTGTAATTCCACGTGATTCATTATAGATAAAGGATCACAATCCGTATTATTGATGTTGAATGAGAAGTTATATCGTGGGATCATATTGTGATATTATTGTGATATTTTATAATCAATCATTTATGTAAAATAACAATTTGATTTGTAATTATATTATATATTTAATTTATTATATAACCTATTAAAAGTAATTGATGTTTATTCAGTTTCTTATAACATACTGTATTTTCAATTCAGATATTTCATATATTTGACATACATTATTGTTTATAATGTACGACGATGAGTTATCTGATTATCTAAATTCGATTTTCTTAGTCGGGTAAATTATGATATTTGAATTTCTACAAACCGTAGCAAATATTTTAACTTGTCAACTTATTTTCTTTTACTGAATAATTAAATAAATTTTTTTATTATATTAGTATTTTTGATAAATTAAATTATATTTAATAATTCACTACTAATTACAAATTAAATATACGGTATTCAAGAATTTGACCAATTTTTATTACTTTTTTCATCCCATCCTTTATAATGTAGCTTAATCACATATATTAATTTATGATTTATAGTATTTTTTTTATTAAACCAAATGTAAAGATATATGCTATAAAGTTGTAATAAACTAATTTGGACCTTTATTAAAAAATTATTGGCCAAATTTCTAAGGTTATAACTTGATATATTTTATCTAAAATATAGAAAAATAATATGAAAAATATATAGAATTCTTTTATAAATCCAAATAATTTTATTAAATAGCAAGCATAGAATCAATTTAAAAAAGAATAATTGAATTAATATAAAAATATATATAGTATTATAAGATCTATTATAATTACAGTTAATTTTCTTATTATACAATCTTTATATAATAATAGCAATTAATTATAATTACTAATTAATTATCACAGATTTTTTAATTTATATAGTAATTAAACTTCTTTATAATTACTAAAATTTAGTTATATATATTATATATATAATTTATTATAGATTATAGTACCAGAATATAATGTAAAATCTGAAAAAGTTAACTTTGTATTAGGTAACATAATTATTTCTTATAACTGCTAGCTTAGTTTAAAAAAATTTACAGGAAAAATTTTATTATTAATAATTATTAAGTTATTTAAAGAAAAACAAAAAAAAATTTTAAAATTTAGGACTACTATTTTTACTTTACAATTAACCTTAAAATTTAAATCTATGAAACAAAAACCAATTTTTTAACATTATATTGCCTTATCATATTTCTTTCATAAATGTTTAAAATTGCATAATAATTAGAAAAATATTTGTATAAAATACTTGGATAAATTAAATTATTTGAATAACAAAAAGAAGATTGCTTTTAAGTAAAAAAGAAAAAGATATTACATATAGAAAAGGAAATATTTTAATTCATAATATGATATAATAATAGTTTAATTTGGATTAATAGAAAAAAAAAAAAAAAGTAATTCAACTAATTTAATTTTAAAACTAATAATTAAAACTAATTGATTTAATAAAATAATTAATTACTAATTGATCTTTTTTAGTAAATGACAAGCTGATTATAACAAATTAGTGAATTTATGATAAGAAAAAATTTATTTTATTAATTCTATTTTTTATTTAATTTTAAACTATAAACCAATAAAATATTTTAATTTTATCATTTTAATTAGTATTATAAGATAATACAATTTTTTCTATATATGATTTAGCAAAACTGAAGAGATGATTTTATAAAAATTTAATTGTATTTTAAATATTTTTGAAAATTGAATTTTATTGAATTATTTAAATAAACTCAAATTTTTAAATATATTATAATTATTATATATATATTTTTATTATTTTCTAATATATATATTTTACATATAAAAAATTATAAGTATCAATTTTAATCTAAATATACTGTATATATTATATAATTATTATAGATCTAAAAATTTTTATTTTTATTAAAAATATAATTTTTAAAAAATATATATGGACTGATTCTTGGAATCTAATTTTTTTACATTTTATTAAAGCAAATATAAATTATTATTTATATAAGAATAATAAATTTATACTAGATAATAATGCAAAAAAAATTAATTAATTATATAATTTTTAATTTTTTTTTTTAATATTAAAATTTAAAAGATCAAATATAACTCTTATGACAAAATCATTGATAATTCATTGTAGAAATAAGTTATATAAATAAATTTATATTTATTTGAAAGAAAAAATTGAGATCTATCTAATGAATTTAAAATTAAGTAAATTGAATCATTAGTTGTTTAGTAATTACATTCAGTATATTTATTGAATTTTATCTAAATTTAATTATTAATTATTTTATATATAGTGATTCAATTTAAATGATCTTTGTTCTTTAAGGTGATAGCAATTTTTATCTTTAAAACAAATTTAAAATAATTCATTTAATATATGTAGATGTTTAGAAATTATCAATTATATTATTAATATAAAATTTTATAAGTTTGAAATCTAATGTAAAAAAATTTATTAAATACCTGTATAGAGTTTTAAATAGGTTAACCTAATTCAGGTAACCTGATAGGTGACTTAAATTTATCAGATCAGGTTTAGCAATTTCAATTTGGTATCAGTTCAAGTTGTAACATCAGTATAACTTGAATGAACTATTAATATTAGGAAATAAGATTATATTAAAAAAAAATATTGGGAGATAAGATTATATTAAAAAAAAAATATTGGAAAATAAGATTATATTAAAAAAAAATATTTTTTTTTGAAAATATTTTTTTTATAAAATTATACATTTATACTATTTATACTAGAAAAAACATTTTGCAACATTTTTTTTATATTTTATTGAAAAACATTATAAAAACGTTTTTTTTATAAGATTATATTAGAAAAAATATTTTGCAACATTTTTTTTGATATTTTATTGAAAAACGGTGCAAAAACATTTTTTTAATAAGATTATATTAGAAAAAAATATTTTAAAAACAAAATATAATATAAAAAATACATTTCACAACATTTATTTACACTAAGGTTGCTTGCCGAAACCTTCTTAATAACTGCCGAAACCTATACGGAAAATGCCGAAACTATATTAAATCATATAGTAAAATCTTGCCGAAATTTATCGCAGGATTTTGGAGAGGTTTTGGCAAGCAACCTTAATTTACACAGGTAATCTTGATAAATCAGATCCTCGACAAACTGAATTTGGCACTAATTCAGATTTTTCTTCTAGAACTAAATCATCTATATTAAAACAGTCTTAATATATCAGACGTCTTGATATATCAAACTTTATTAGTAAAATCTTGATATTTCATAAATCAGATTTTATTCTAGATTAACTATAGTTAAAAAATCTTGAAGTCCAAAATAATTATGTCAATCATTTATTAATTAGGCAAACAATTTTTCTTACTTTTTTTTCAAACTATACTTTAGTATGAGAGAAAACAAAGATACGAATAATAAAAAGAATAAATCTTTAACATTAATTCAAAAGAAAGAACTTTGCAAAATGAAGAGATCAAAAACTTAGTGGTGTTCAATTAGCAGTACAATATGGAATTTCCACTAGCACAGTTTCTGATATTTTAAAAAAATCAGAACATTGGCTTTCCATTGATACCACTTTACCAAATGCAAATTATTTTTGTGAAAAATCTAATGTTTATTCACAACTAGAAGAAATAATGAGCATTTGAGATATGACAAATAGTTTTTTTATAAGAATAAAATTATATTCATTTTTGAATAAATTTTAAAATTTTGAATGAAAAATCACATAATTTCTTAGTATTTCAGATTTTTCATATAATTTTATATAAATCTAGTTTGGCGAGATTTTTTTGATATATCGAATGTCTTGATATATCAGATATTTTTACTGAAACCAACTGATCCGATTTATTGAGATTGCCTGTATAATACTTTAATAAAAATATTACAGGATATAATTAAATTTAGGCGATTTCTATTTGTACACGGGGTGTTTGAACCCGGATCACGTGACGTCAATTTTTATAATATTTAAAAAGGAACATGTGACTTTAACTGTGGCGTTTTTTATTGTAACATAAATCACGTACAAGAGCAGCATATACATACATGCTATAAATGCGAAACATACATGTTATATATGCTATATAAAATGTGTTAGTTTTGACACGTCTTTGAGTAATGTCCATACTGCTTACACTTCCCGCACTTTCTCCCCTTTGTTTCATCTATAACACCATGATCTATTATGTTAACCTGCGTACTATTTTTCAACACTCGTTTAGATCCTTTAGACGAAGACAATTCAACATTTGACTTAAATCTTTTTGGAGGCCGTCCTTTGTGCTTGATAATAGCTGGATTATTAACATCAGCAAAGGGTTCTACTTCCTGAACATTCTTATTCTGTGCATCATAGATAAAAGCCTTGAGTAAGTTCACTAACTCATTTTGCATATTTGTCTTAAGTGCACAATCAATACCCTTCTTTGATAACCCAAATAATTCCGCGTAAATGGCTTTACTTGATTTTACAGGTAGTTGGGAACCATGTGAATCAACCCGAAACAAAAAAAAGTGCTGAAAGTTGATACTTTTTTCTGTTTCTACATTTTCTACATTTTCTTGTGTTATGCCACATACCGGAATAGAAGGATGTTGTTGCAAAAGATCATTTGGATGAATATTGGTATCCAAGTACCATCGGTTTGGGATTATGCTTATATGAAATGTTGCATATTGGGAATACATACCAACACGAAGAAAGTGACGGCATACCAACCCTTTATTGATTAAAAGAAGGCAAGTACATAAATGCGTTCCTTCATTAAGCAGGATCACATAATGACCTATTCCTTTAGTCCCAGTTGCTCGTACATGCCATACTTCCATGATAGCTTCTGGTGGAATAGTTTTAATTAG
The DNA here is from genome assembly GCA_003833135.1 of Oehlia diaphana. Classification (NCBI taxonomy): domain Eukaryota; kingdom Fungi; phylum Glomeromycota; class Glomeromycetes; order Glomerales; family Glomeraceae; genus Oehlia; species Oehlia diaphana. The sequence goes on from QZLH01000035.1 coordinate 231,900, forward strand.
TGATTGGAAGAGGATTTGTCGTGTATCTTGCTCCTGTTCTCTAATTCCAATACTCATTTCTTCATTATCAGTTTCCGTCTAGAAGTGTCAAAAATATGATTTAATCACAAAATCACATATGGACGAAGCATAAAAATCAAAATTACTTGCCTCCATTAACTGTTGCCATTCTATAACCCGATTGGCATCATAGCATACTGATTGATTCATTTGTGATCGCTGTTTTCCAAGCATTACCGGCGTTAAGAAATCTTTGATAACAGCATCCATTTGTCCAAAAAATCTCGTATTCAACATTGGCATTCCAACTTTAGGTAATGCATTTCGTTCAATTTCAAACTTTTCAAGATGTTCTTCATTTTTAACATGATCTTTAATACTATGTAATAGATCACATAATGAGGTAGCTCGATCAACTTTATCATGTATATGTTTATTAATTGATTCAATTCGTTGTGTGCTTTGGGCTCCAGTAGTGAATTGTTTGTATACCCAGGGAATTGCCCATGATTCCTTTTTAGCATAGAGTGATTCAGAAAGATATTTTGCTGCTGCTGGATATTGATTTACTAACTGATTCCATCTGCATTCAAATAGTTCCTCACAAAGAGAATTACGACATACATAGAACTTATGGTGAAATTCCTCAAACTGACTACCCAATTTTCCTTTAAGCTTTTTTCTGAGATTCAGATCAATATGGAAAATGCACAGCAGGTGCTGGGTATTGGGATAAATCTCTTTAATTGAATGAATCATTGAAGGATCTGAATCAGTGAAGATAACTCTGGGATAAACTCCTGTTTCAGTAAGTATAGTATCAAAGATCCATCTATAGGTGTCTAATGTCTCATCTTCAATGATAGCACTTGCCACAATTCTAGTCTTATAATTATTATCAATTACTGTTAAGATGCATAGCATCATTTGAAACCTATTCGTATTATATGTTGTATCAAGTATTACAACGTCATTGTATTTGCTATATAGTTCCCTTTGTACCGGTGACATCCAAAAAAGAGAGCTTAATTTCCTTGAAATTGGGTCTAGTCTAGGTTTAACTATCCAGAGTGGCTCATCATCCTTCCATTCTAGTAATTGTTGAAGCATCTGGGATGCATCAGTGGCACCTGGATTGTTTTTCTGACGAAATTGATATACCGCGTTGTATAAGTCTTTTTTATGAATAGGTTGGTCTGGATAATCATGTCTAAGCAAAGGATATATAGATCCTGAGTCCATTCGTCCTTGATTAACATACTTCTCTATATCTTCTAACATTTTAGGTGTTAATTTACGAAAACGCGGTGCTATTTCACGAATAATTGGAGTAAGAGAATGATTATGATGATTGTTAAATGAATTGATCTTTACAACACCATTTTTTTTTGGACAGGTGACATTAAGTTTCCAGGAACAGAGTACTCGTGAAGAAAAAGCATTACGGCGCTTAATTGGATCTGAAGTGATTTGTGGATTATGTGAGCCAGACTTGGTGCATTCGTAAGCAACCCTTCTCAAAATTCCTTGTTCTTTTTCACTTGTTCTAATCTTATGATCAAATCCTTCTTTTAATGCAAATCTATCCAACCACTTCTTGAATCTATCCCAATTTGCGAAAGTGAGCCCTGAGACCAATTCCAAAGGTTGATCATCATCTGATTCATCATCTTGTAAAGTGTCATCTGACGTTGGCAAACTTGGCTCAGAAGGCTATTTAGAAACATAAATAAATCAGACGAAATATTAACAAGAAGCCATGATAAGTAAATGGATAACCAACATACATATGACATGAGACATGTTGGAGAAGCATATTGTGTCAGAGTATTATTAGCATCTGGAGCAACAAATGATGTGGGTTGTGTCAGAGCGGTATCATCAATATTTGATGTGAAGTGTGCCAGAGTAGCCGCGTATCTATCTGGAGTGTATGATGTGAGATATGTTAGAATATCATCAGCGTATTGTTCATCTGGGGCAATATATGACGCGAGGTGTGTTGGAGCAGTATATTGTACATATGATGTGAGGTTTGTATATTGTTCATTTGTATCTAGAACTTTATCTTGTAAAGTGTTATCAAATGTTGACAGGTATGAATCAATAGGCTATTAAGAAAGAATACAAACACTTATTACTTAGTTAGATAACGAAAAATTTGATGAAGAACGAATATAAGACTGACGTGTATCACATGATGCGTCAAAGTAGCATTTTGTTCATATGCGAAAACATCCATAGCGTTTTGAGTGCAGTTGTTGTAAGACATTATTACAGAATGTTAAATTTAACGAAAAATCAAAGGGTAAAAGCGAAAACAATTGTGATTGTAAACAATGTATACAAATAAAGATTAATTTTCATTATTCTGTTACACCGGGTCCAAACACCCCATGTATAAAATTTTCTTATTCTGTAACACGGGTCCAAACACCCCATGTATAAAATTTATATAGTTCTGTGATACCGGGTCCAAACACCCCGTGTATACTTAGAAATTATCT
>QZLH01000036.1:36456-59051 GCA_003833135.1 Oehlia diaphana
AAAAAAAAAAAAAAAAAAAAAAAAAAAAAAAAAAAAAAAAAAAAAAAAAAAAAAAAAAAAAAAAAAAACTCTCATTTTTTCGATCTTTTTTCGACTACAATGGAATTTTTAAAATCTCGTCATTTAAGAGCTTTAGAAACGGCTTATAACTTTGCTTTAAAGCATGATGTCGAAAATTTCCTGACATTTTAGGTGACAATTTCCAAATATTCTTTTTTATAGGGATACCAAAGTTCAGGACAGATAAAAAAATGGTCATGCAGAATGATAACTGGATATACGGAAAACGGAAACCGGTGAGAGTCCGTCGCTTAAACGCTTAATAGTAACAATAATATATTATTGGCTACAAAAATGTGACACAGTGTTACAAAATGTGTTGCTAAAAATAAAGCGTTACAAAAATTGTGATACAAAACATAAAAGGAAATAAGCGGGGGCTAAATTATAGTGACGTAAGTTGGAAGGAAGGAAAAATGCATGGGTTAAACCGGTACTACAAATTTATCTAGTTCATCCCGCCCGCTTCTAAAAATAGATTTTACTAATTAAACGCGACCCAACCCGTCCCAACTCGTGACCGTGGAAACAACACAGTGATGGCTAAGGGCGTGACAAATAGGAAAAAAAAACTAAATCCTCCAGATACTTATGGATTACGGGAAACGTGAAGGGTGTGAAGGGTGTGATGGTAGTGACAAATAAAATCTATTTTTAGAAGCGGGGCGGGATGACTGATCCTAGTTCCGTACAATAAATAGTCCTTCGCTACGCTCCGGACAATTACGAACATTTTCGCTGACATTTTCCGGGCATTTATTTTCGTAGGGTAAGCTTAGTAGGCACCTTATTGTTAGCACAACAACTGTACTGTACGACAGTACGAGTAGTGAGCACCAATTACAGCTATTTGCAAAAATAACGGACCACCCAATCCATTTTTTCTCCGAAGATTCATTACGCAGTCATACGCAAGGATAATTATTGATCAGCAGTAATTCCGGCCAAAATACAATTTTGGCCGAAATTATAAAAGCTATGCTGACCATATCCTTTTTGGCGATAGTCGTTCCATGAACTTCGGAGCAAAAATGAATTGGCAGAGTCTGCGCGAGTGATGATCATCGTTTGACTTATGCTCAATATCAATGAAACCTGGATGACAAATTACGGGCAGAACTTGAACCAGCAGGACAAATTCTGGATATAATTTGATGTCCAGAAAATGTTCCAAAACGTGATCGTTTTCAGACGTTTTCCGAATACTCAGTTTTGTCTGGAATTAGTACATTATATTCCGGACATTTTCAAAGCATTTCTGGACATACTTTTTTCGTAGGGTTACCAAGGGCCAAAAGAGGCATATGAACGTCCAAATCTAAAAAAAAAAAATGCAAAAGAAATATAAAAAAATATTTTATGAATCAGACAGACTATTAACAACCCTACCGTATAATTAATTTTACTGCATCATAAAACTTCAAGATCTTATACTAAGAGAAAATTATACTAAATCTTTACATAATAATCATTTGCTTAGTAACTTAAAATATTGCTTAAATTTTATTCAACAATTTGTTAACTAAAAGAGAGGAAACAATTTGACACAATACCTGATAAATTTGGTTATTAAATTCCTGTCGATAAAAGAAATATTTGTCTTTAGATTGCATGTTATTTTCTTTATTTCTTTAATGATATCATGAAACATTTCATTGCATTTAATATGAATCATAAAATCATCTGGTGGTCAAGAGAACAGGGATGATTTACAAATAATTGTTGGTAAAAGAGGGCTACGTTGAGACGGGCCACAGCACTACGCCACATCTGTTCAGGTTATTGGAAAAACTTGGCGAATTAATTGTAGTAGAACTCATTTAGATATTTTTCAGTTCAATCAGAATTAGTATATAATAATAAGATACAGTATGTATAAATAGACAGATGTACAATATAGTAAAATATATTTTTAACAAAATAATAAAGCCAATAAAGTGAAATACTATATTTTTTCAACAAGGTTTGATCAAAATCAAATATTTGTTTATTTTAAATGAAAAATTTAAAATATATTTGAAGAAAAAAATATTAAATTTTGGACTTTTTCCTATGCGTATTTCGTTGACAAAACAAGAAGCGGTGCGTGTTATTTGCTTTTTGAAATAAAATACGTACTTAACGTATTTAGCCTTTTTTTTGAATGAAAGTTTAAGAGAGGTATTTTTATATATCGAAACTATGTCAGCAAACTATAAAGTTTACATATTACAGATTCTCGTGTTACATTAATTTTTTATTTTAATTAATTATTCATAAATTAAATTTTTATTTTAGTGTAATTTTTTAGATTCTCAAATAAAATGTTTGCTTTTTTTCACGGTCATTAATTATGAAGGTTTGTGAGTTGCAGCACGAGTTATTGATATGTATTGATTGTGCTTGAGCTTGTATTGTGAAATAGTTCTTGCTAATTGATTGATGAACCTTTACAAGTTTTTTATAGTTTTTTAGCATTGGATTTTTCAAGTTGAGCGACTTGCTTCCGTAAATTTTTATAAAATATTTTGAGATGTTGATTAAGTTCAATGAAATTATTTGTAATGTAACATCACATCTTCAGGGAGTTTCTCTTGCAGAATAGTATTAATTTCGTGTTGATCAATGTACATGAACTTTGTCTCGAGCCAATTAAATCCATTGCTTTTTTTGTAAAAAAGTGGACTCATTGTTTGAAAAGATGACTACTTATCTGCTTTCAATTATTCATCAGTTAATTTCTCAAAAGAATTCATTAATTAATCACGCGGGCTCACGCCTTTTGGGCCTTTTAGATGCTTTATTTATTTGAATTGATAATAATTTTATGTGTAACTTCTAAAGTCCCATTGTTTATTAGCTCCAAAGAAATTGTTTGATGTGCGATTTTTAAAGTTTCACTGTCCAATATCTCTAAAATTCGTAGATTTCATATTTCAGATGCCTTTTCTGCATTGTATTGTTCCCTTTAATATTTCAGCATATTATTCATAGATAAAATGTCAAGGTTATTAATTTTACGGTCAAATATTTTTGTGCCTATTCAAGTATACATACCCGGATACTAAATAAAGTCCTAACATAAAATTAGTCAATTTCGCGTCATTTTACAATTTACTATTATATTTATTACTGACACCAATAAGTAATCTTTAAATTTACAATCGTAAAGATGCTTTTATAAGTTAGAAGAATCGTTTTTAATCAAAGTGAGCGAAAAAGGTGAGACAATTCAAGTGTAAAACATTTTTACAAATTAATATAATTTTATAGTAAATTATATATAACTTTATTAAACTTTTTTATTTTTATTTTTAAAGCGAACTAGGTTGCAGTACAAATTACACAGAAATTAATATATAAAATCAAATAACTTTATTAAAAATAAATAATCGGATCATAATAATCCGTTTAAACACGAACATCACGTGACATAAATGTTCCGAAATTTCTTTAATAAGCCCTAACACATATTTAATCAGTAACATTAATTTTACGATGTCACTAATATAAATAAAACTAAAAATTTTATAGATTAAGTCTATATTAGCCTTTTCATTATTCATTCGCTTAGTTTAATATGTATTGACTTAAGTATTGCTTCAAATGATGTTCAAGAAAATCTTTTTGATCAACGTTAAATGCCAAATGCTCTTGTTCCATGCATTGTTGAAGTTCAATTCCGAGAAAATTTTTACTCAAACAATTATTAACTAAAAGAGGAGAAACGATTTCACATGATATCTGATAAAATCGACTATCATATTCTTGTCGATAAAAGAATATATATTCGTTTTCTTTAGACTTCATGTTATTTTCTTTATCGTTATCATTAAATAACATCTTTAATAAGCTCATAATGGCATCATAAGTTAATTCGTTACATTTAATAAGATAATGGTAAAAATCATTTGGTGGTCGATAGAAGAAGACAGAAGGATGAATATGTTGAAGACATGTGGAAGATGTGGAAGAATCGGTTGGTAACGAGCGGTACTGCGCCACAACTGTAACACATTCTGCTTGACGATTTTCTTCTGGGTTATCGGCAGAACTCGGTGAATTAGTTGAACTCATTTAGATTTTTTTTTTTTCAGTTTTATGAGAATGAAACGATTTCTAAGATTTCTAAGGAAAAATATAATAATAAATTATATAAATTATATAACTGATAAAGAGTAAATGTAAATGAAAATAAAAGAAAAAAGTAGTGCGTGAACTCCCTCTGTGGAGTATAAATAAGTAAAAAATATTTTTTTTAACAACTAATAAAGTGAAATATTTTTTTATAACTGTTCGATTTAATAAGTTATTCTGTTTATTTGCAAAAATTTTAAAAATTTTGAAAATTATTTCCTCAATATTATGTATTTCTTACAAAAAAAAAAAAACGATATATTTTTTTTTTTTCTAGTTGAAGAAAACTTGAAGGTTTTGGTTGTCCCGATAATTGAGTGGCCTTTTATATGATCATTAATTGTAAAACCCGAAAATAAGCAACATTTTTTCTTTCGTTAATTGTCATCACATATATGGTTAAGGGTTGCTTAGCTGGGTTGCTTATTTTCGGAATTTATGGTATTAGCAATAATTACAAGTGACGTCATTAGAATTTTACCTTGTGGTAGCACAAGTTTTAATTATCAAAGCAATAAAATTTTTAGTATCAAAGATTCTTTTCTTAAAAGGATCATTACTGAAGATCTTAAGGGTAATATATGTAGTAACTAAATACTTATAATTATCTCTTTATTTAATTGATATTTTATTTACTAAAAACGTTAACATATATTAATAAGCGAAATTAATTTCATAACGTCACTAATATAAAAACTTAAAATTTATAGACTAGGAAACGGAATCTGTCGTAAAAAAAGATGGGTACGATAAAATTAAATTTGCGATTTTGTTGGACACCCGTGACCACAAATTTTTCATGATGTGATTGATGCATGTTCGGTATTTTCAATTATTAACTAAGAGGGGAGGAAACAATTAAACACGAAATCTGATTAAAATGCTTGACCATTTTTATTTTATCGATATACTCGTCTTCAATCTTTATCATATAATAACTTATTAATAAACATACAATAGCATCGTAGGATATTTCGTTATAGTTAATACGATAATGCAAAATATGTTAGGAATTTGCGGATAAATTTGTCGGAGGCTGGACGTGTCAGTCTGCCGCGTCAGAAGTTGTACGACTGAACTTATTTAGATATTTTTTTTTTTCGGGAGGAATTTATTATAATATACTAATTCTTAAGGCTCTAAGAAAAAATGAACTTATTTAGGGCATGTCAACTTAGAGATAAAACTCCGTGCGAGATATCTTTTTTTTCCTACCTTGAAAGCAATATTGCAAATAAAAAAAAAATAAGAGGAAAATACAGAATGAATCTTGACGAAAGTTATTTATTAAGTTATTTACATAAAATTTTGAAATATTTTATCCTTTGTATGGGGGATTTGATGTTTCCTCAAAAAGATTTTTTGTGAAAAAAAAATTTGTTACTTTGAGGAGCTTAATTTTGAAGAAAAAGGATTAAAAATTAGGAGGAAAAAACTATAGGAATTTATATGGCAAAGACAAAGAAAGGAGACATGTGACAAAAAGAAAGTTGCAATTTTGCCTGAACTCAAAAATTTTGTTCTCATGATTGCACGTGAACAAAATTTATTCTATATCTTCATTATCCTACATCACTCTTAAACCATTCTTTTAAATCCAACTACATCCAACATTAATTATTAGAATAATCCAACGCTTCATCTTGTTCAATATCATCATAATTTTGATAATCATCCATAAATTCATAATTACGAATATTATCATGAACATTATAATGTAACAATAAATTAAATATATCAGGAAAGACTTTTTGATGTACATCATTAGCCCAAAGGAAATCTAAAAATAAAAATATTAAAAGAAAAAATTTTAATATGAATTATTATTATTATACAAACGAAGACAACAACAAAGAAATTCCTACCCAAATGTTCATAATCTAAAACTTCTCTCATTAGAACAGGAGTGGGTATTTGTTTCAATAACATATTCATATCAGCCAAACTATCTCTACCACCATAAAATATGGCAACAGGAGTAGTAATTTGTAATGTGGGAAATCTTTGACAAGAATATCCTAATGAAGTTGAAGTATAAGAATAAGGTGGTAAATCATCATACATCTGAAAGTTTCTTGATCTAATAATTTGAAACCAGTGCTATTTTAAAGGTAAGAAAATAATAAATCATTAGTTTTCTTTCGCCTTTTTTTTTAAAAAAAAAAAATTTGTAAAATTAAAATACTTACGACCAAACTTTTTGTACTTAAACAACTATATAAATGATAATAACCGATAGCTTTTTGAGCTTCACTTATATTTTTACAATCCCAACCAAATAAAATTCTTAAGGATATATCAATAATTTTCGTAAATATTGGCGGAGATAATACTTTTTGCCAAAATAATGCCATCGTTAACACAGCTTTACGTCCAAAAAATAAATATATTACATTTGGTGATAATTTCATTAGTGCATCAATTACTGGATTCCTCAAACCTAAAAAATACAAACGAGAATTTAATTAAAAAATCATTAAAACGTCTTAAAAAAAACTTGAATATTATTTATACCTTTTGGACTTGTTGCTGGAGCTAGCGCGATAAATAAATTTATTTTTTTGTTTAATTTTGAATTAATTGATAAAGCAGCAAAGCATTGAGCTGTTCCTTGTGAAAATCCAATATATGTTAATGATGGTGCACCCGTTATTTCTAATATATACTATTTTCAAGACAATCATAATTAGTATAGAGTCGATTTGCTGAAGTTGATTAAAACATTAATCTGATTATACATACATCAATTGTATCAGGTAAATCATATAAAGCCATTTCATCCATTGAATATTCCCAAAATTTTCTTTCGCTTGGATCAAATTTAGTATGTTTCATAGAATACTTATTACCTCTAGTATTACCAAACCAAACATCGTACCTAAACAAAAAAAAAAAAATATTATTATTATTATTAAATACGTTCTAATTTTTCGTTGATATAAGAAAATTTTCTCATTATTTACCCAGCATCAGCCAATAAACAAGCCAACCTATTTTCATATTCAACATTACAAACCCAAAGTTCACTACAAGTCATTAATCCATGATAAAGTAATACAACGGGCTTAACATATTTCTTTTTTTGATGTAAAGAAGAAGTTGATTCAGAAAACTCTTGTAAAAAGGATGATGATGATGATGATGATGATTTATTTTTTATTTCATTTGGATTTTTTCGAATTGCTGATAAAGAAATTCCATTATTCTTAAATACTGTTTCTATATTAGGTTCTTCATCTTGTTGAATTGGATTTAACGTAAAATTCATAGATTTAGATCCTACTGATTTACCATTAGGTATTCTTTGAAGTCCTAATATATAATCATCCTTTGTTTTTACTATATGTTCTTCAACTTTATAATCCCAATAACTAACTAATTCTCGGAAATTTTCCGCGTGTTGAAATAATTTTACTGGTAAAGTTCTTTCATCCTTATATAACATTGAAAATAATCTAAAGTAAAAAAAAAAGTTAAATTTAATCTGCATTTTTACGTTTTTAGCATATCATAATTTCATACCTCTGACTTTCTTCCCTAAGATAATTCACTCCTGCTTTAGGTAATAAATAAGTTATACCACGAAGTAATTTTTCAATAAATAAAAACACGATAGCAATGAATAATGCTTGATAATCTCTATAATTTAATCTTCCAATAATTGGAACTTCCATAATGATTTATTTACAAAAAAAAAAAAAAAAAAATACAAAGAATAAATATTTACGAGAAAGAATTTATAATAAAATTAATTAAAAAAAAAGATTTCTTCCTTTTAAAGATTATCAGATTATCCACGTACCAATTAATTAATTCATTTGCGTCATATTTATACAAAATTTTAAGGTATTCCGCAGCAAATCTTAAAAAAAAAAAAATGTTGTACAGAATCTGATTAGCACGTTACAACTCGAAAGCGAACGGGGCGTACGGGTTTGTAACTGTGTTACGTAATATGTGTGGGCAAGAAAAATAAAATAATTCTAAAAATAAATTCACGTTTTTATTATTATTTCCTAATTGAACAAATAAAGACAATGAATTTTATATAAAGAGAAAATTTATATATAGAAATGAATATTTGCTATCATTATGAAAATGGAAAATAAATTTGGTAATTAACATAAATAAATATGCGGTGTGCAGCTCTAAAAAAAAAAAAAAATTTGATTAGTTTTCGGGAAGAGAAACCCGAAAAAAATTATAATAATATATAATAAAATATTCCGAAAAAAAAAAAAAATGAAAAAGAAAAAAAAATTCTATTTTTTTTTCCTTAACTACTTTTCATCAAAAAAATCAAGAGCTTAAATAAAATTTATGATATTCAATATTCTACTATTAACATATATCATATAATATTAAATTGATAAAGATTTATTTAAGGGGCTAAAGTTTATTATACAAATAACGTACATATCTGTTACAAACAATTACTATATTAGTTAGTGGGTTCTTTAAAAAGGTTTTTTTTAGTCGCTTTCTTCCATTCTCTTTACCCCTCTCTCCAATAAATTAATAAAAAAAAAAAAAAAAAAATTTTTTTTTTCTCCACTTTTTACGATATTAATAATATTTAATTTATATAATGGGTCAAAGTAATTTAACAAATATAATAAGAAATAAATACTTTATAAGTGTAATAGTTCTTATTATTGTGTTCGATTTCTTGTATACAATTTTCTCTGATTCTCCTCCGTCAAATGAACCATCTATCGAGGCACCACTTGGCTCATTTATTCGAAAAAGACCTAATGGCATTCTTGATGCTGACCGAGTTATGAAACGTTGTGACATGAAATTTAGTTTAGTGGAGAATTGTTTAGAGTATCTTGATAAAAAAGAAGACGACTATATTATAGATCCTCCATCTCCAATTCCACAATGTAATGAAAATGAACCTCCAATGTTATTTCATGTATTTTGGCGTGGTATGATAACCGACAAGTTAACTTTACAAATGAAAAGTTTTCTTTATACGCAACCTTTAAAATGTTCAAAATTATACGTCTGGTTGCAAAATTCTGACACTGATATCGATTTAAATCCTTTTGCGGGAAATATATATAAAAGATTTTCACCAAAAAATATAGAATTCAAAAAATGGGATACCAAAGAACAATTGGATTCAGATCCATTATACAAAGGTTGGGAGAATATCATGTCTCGTCATAGTTCGGTATCATTTAGTGATTTGGTTAGATTCGTTGTATTAAATAGATATGGTGGAATGTATATGGATGGTGACGTACTGTTCTTACGTGATATGCGTCCATTATATCATTCGGGTATAGATTTTTCATATAAGTGGAGTTTTAAATCAGAATATAACACCGCCGTATTAAGACTTCGTGCAAACGGAACTACTAGTAGGAAAATTATTTCGCAAGCAATGTTAAACAAGATGAATTTTCATCCTTTTGAAATCAAAAATTATTTATTAGCAAATACAAGTGTTTCCTTGGATACCGCCACCACAAAATCTATTTATAATTCACATCTTTTTATGTTTTCCGTACCTTTATTTGATCCTCTTTGGTTAAAGAATGATCACAGACAAAATAATAATTTAAGACCTAATCTTAGAGGTATGGATGATGTTTGGGATCCTAATTTTATTCCGGATGAATTTCCTAACATTAGTAATTTAAATGATTATTCTCCTTTGGATTTGAGAAAAGCCGATGATTTTTTCAGGGGTGCTTATGCCTATCATTGGCATAATAATTGGGCTAGAGAATTAATACCTACTTGTTGGATGGGTGTAATAAATACTGCTTATGATGCTTTCATAAACGGTACCCAAACAAACATTTATGGCGAATTTATTCAAAGTTTTTAGAAGACTTTTCTTTTTTTTTTTTTATTATAATTCTTAAAAAAAAAAATTGTAAACATTAAGTTTTTTTTTTGAACGGGAACTTTTTTCAGTTTAGTTTTAGAATAAATATGTAATATCTTGAAACTTTTATCATGTACAAAAAGAAAGTAAACGAATAAAATAATAATAATAATACTAATAAAATATTATTTAAGATTGATGGATTATATAAAATTAAAAGTTTAGTTACAAATAAAAGGGCGAGGTTAGGGATCCCAATTGGCATAGTGACATGATTAAGCTATAGGAGGAGCTTAGATCGGAGTCATCAACTCATCGTATTATTTTATATATGTATATAATATATATATAACAAGCCCAAAGGACTCTTTGCCCCGTTTCAAATACAGAATGTTTGTGTAACCAATGTTACTTATGTTACATCAATTGACGGGTAAAGCAGCTACGCTAATTTTTTCCACGTTACAGATGATAATTTTCTGAAAAAAAAACACAGAAAAAAAGCATCTATTAACTTATCCTTCACTTTTGAAATTTTCTTTATGAAGATATTTCCAAGTAAAGAGCATGAAAAAAAAAGCCATTTTCAATCGGGAAAGGTAAAATACTTAAATAAAGAATACTTAATTTTTTGATAAATATCCTTAAACGACGGCATAGTAACGGTATATATTGGAAAGCATAGATTAAAAAAGGTTAATAAAATTTTTGATTATTGGCTAAAATATTTTTTTTTTTTTTATTTTTAAAAATGGTACATTTAGTTTTTTTTTTTTAAAAAAAAAAATACAAATAATAAAATAAATAAATAATTAAAAAGGATAAAAATGTTAAGTTCTTAATCTTAATTTTTAATTTCCAATACGTATTGACTTAAATATTTCATTAAATGACGTTCGAGATGATCTTTTTGACCGAAAGTTAACGCTAAATACTCATGTTCCATATTTTGTTGAAGTTCAACTCCGAGAAACTTTTTACTCAAACACTTATTAATTTCGAGAGGAGAAACAATTTCACATGATACTTGATAAAGTTGGTTATTATATTGTTGCTGATAATAGAAAATATATCCATTTTCATTGAATTTAATGTTACGTTCTTTTAATGATTTATTTAATAAGTAAGCTACAGAGTCGTTTGAGACTTCCTTGCAAACAACATAATAATGATATAAATCATTTGGTGGTCGAAAGAAAAAGATAGTAGAATGAATTTGAAGATTTGAGGAAGAATTGGTTTGTTCATTTGCGTTGTTGTCTGTCGGTTGAAATTGAAAGCTAGGAATTGTATTAGGAGACTGCGCTACATAGGTTACATCGCTCGAAGCAGTCAAACTTTCTTGCCTTTCATGAGATGAACGTCATTATCTTGTGAGTTATAAGGAATGGAAATAAGAGAAGGCTGATTGTTTTCTGAATTAGGAATTTGGACTTGGGAATTCATATTGCGATGTCAAGAATCTTTGATAATATTCCGCAGTAACAAAGCGTTTCCTTAAATTGGTAATAATCTTTGCAGATCGTAAGTAGCAAAAGAATTTTTGAAATAAAGGAAGAAAGATTTTGAAAAGAAGGAAATTTTTAAATGATTTATATTTAAAAATTCCTATGCAAATGTATGTGAAACAATCAAAGTTATTTTTAGTATAGTATAAACTTTTCAATTAAAGCCGCGCCATTACAAATTATATTAGATAGCGCGAATTAAAGAATGTTAAATAATAGAATGTTGGAATTTAGATTCGAAATTTGTCTTGTGATTTACCCCAACACATTAAAATTCCACCCCACGTGACCGGTGACATTTAAAGGGATGTGAAAAAGGGATGATGAACTTTACAAAATCACGTGGGGGTGGAAAAAGTGTCGGTGATACTGGGGAAGATTTGTCTTGTGATAGAAGTCACGTGTTGTCAAATGTATATGTTTATATGTTTTTTTTTGTCATTGGTTACTCCTGTCTTAGAAATAAAATAAATAAATAAATAAATAAAACACTAATTTTATAATAAAAAAAAATAATAATACATATAAAAAAAGTCTTATTAATAATATTTGAATAATATAGATTCGAATGTCCATTTGAAGTTCGAATATCCATTGAGATTCGAATTATATGTATCATTTAATTATAATATGATGATAAACAATTTGCATACTTAGCAATAAAAATAAAGTTCTGTAATTTCGTCTAGAAATGTGTATTAATAAAATATGTCAAATTCTAAAATATTTCATTCAGTTTTATTTGTTAAAATAAATCGACAATAAATTTTATAAAATAAAATTTTTTAGACAAACGCTTCTTTTAATTTTTTTTGCATTTTTATTAAAACTATATAAGTATTTTTAATTGTTAAGCTTCAAATAAATGTCGTATAAAATAAATCTGACCAGTCAAGTCACATTGCCGAATTTTTTATAATGCAACAAGTGTATACATATTATTTAAGTGCCATTTTTTGGAGGAATCCTTAAAATAGACCCAGAGGATATCCTAGAACCATAGAACGTAACAGTATTTGTTCATGTAATGATTAAAATTTTATTTTTATAGGAAGGCCTAGGATAAGAAAACTTGGTTTCATTACAAATCACGTGTTCATAGACGCTTCCATCTTTTGATTCTTTTCGCGTTTTTTTTTTGCTTGTGGTAAATTTCACATATAAACAAAGTGTATTGTTAATAAAATATTTTTATGACTCTTTTTTTAAAAAAAAATAAAGAAAGCTTTTATTTATTGTTTTAATATTACCAACAATGTCCTTTACAGTAATATATAAAAACTTTTGACAAACTAAATAAAATTTTATTGAGTTAAATACAGTATTTGCAAAATTTATACTATGTGTGTTTTATCATAATATACTCTAAAAACTTTCACTTTTATTGATATATAGAAATCTTTGTGAGCTTATAACAAAAAACAAAAACATGACATTACTCTTAGTTAGTCACGTCATAGACATGAATATGAGTTTGCAATCTAGATACCTTTACGGATCATTGACACGTTTGTTATGATCAAAAAATTCTACCTTTTCGGTAAGATCGGGCCACTAATCAAGTTCCGACCAATAGTGTAACGATCAGCATAATTTGCGTATCAAAGTATTGTATAGAAAATGCATTTAGATCACAAATGACGGTTATCAAAGAGTAAGATACTAGTAAATTTTATATAATTATATAAAATTTTCAAAAAAAAAAATTGTAAATTATAAAAATTATAATTACAATCAAAAATTAAAAATATTAAATTCTGAAATGATACATAGAATAGTATAATATCTCGCTTTTTTTTTAAAAAAAAAAATTATAGAACTACCTTCTCTGTAGTAAAAAATATTTCTTGTAACCTTATATTATACAAAAGTGTGGACTTGATATTGTATGACAAAGCCTTCTTGATAGATTGTACTCTAAACATATCAAGATATATACTCAAGATCGATATTTTTTGCAGCTACTACAGTATTAAAAAATAATTATTTGTATATTTGATTTGAATGGAATACTGTATCAAGAAGAATCCAGAACTGTAACAAATCATTATAAAAACAAGTTAGTTTGTCAATTGACGGGATAAAAGACTTTCATATATTTATAAAAAGATTTTAATTTTTTCGCGCACTCTTCCCTGTCTTAATACTTTCTTTTGCTGTTATCTGTTATAAATTTTATTATATAAGTTTTTATTTTATAAAAAATATAATGGATTTTTTTTTTTTTGCAATTTCATACAAATATTTCACGGAACAATTTAAAAGATTTTGGCTAAAATATCATTGAAAGATTTCATTTTGTAAAATCACGTGCAAGTTCTTTTACTCTACCATATGGGCGATTTGTCCACCCCAGCCAAATGATCGACATAGTTTATAAGCTAGGATGTAGTGCACGCCCACTTAGCTTAGAAACTATGGACTGGGGTGGATTTGTCTCAAGTATGTCACCTGTGGGCAGTCGATCATTGTCATATTTATCACCATAGCTAAAGTCCGTTTATTGGTCAAATTTCACGTGCGTGGTCATCAATAAATACGAACTTTTCGTTAAAAGAATTCAAAGAGAAACAATTTTATAATTTTAATCACACAAATTTCATAATAAATAGAATTATTTTCTAGACCACTTGAAAACAACTATCTTTATAAAGTAAAATGAATTACAGAAGACCGAGAAATCACGAAAACTATAAATAAATGTTATAATATGCTCAAAAATTATTATCCAAGCTTCCTATGATCCAATTTAAATAATTTTTAATATTCTAAGAGGACAAATAAGACTCTTTCTTATAATACTAAAATAGTCTAAACTCAACATGTTTATATATAGCTATAACCCTTTAAAGATACGTACATAATCTCATCAAGGTAGTAAATAAAATAACACAGAACGTCCAATAAAAACCTATAATAAAATAAATAAGAATTTAAATTACAATAATAAAAAGATTTTTTTAGAACCTTTCAATGCTATCTAAAAAATATATAGGAAATGTATTATTTTCGTATTTTTTCTAACGTAATAAGAATTATATAATAACCTTTCTATAATTATATAGTTAAATAATTTTACAATACCACTTACCATTTCCAAAAAAAAAAATAAATTCCTTCCAAAAAAAACAATTCCAAACCAATTCCCGACAGGTTTTGACATTGAAAAATCAAGTTTTGCAAGCATGCGAAGTCTTTGACAATTTGCTTAATAATATTGACTTTTATTTCTGGAGAGTTTACACAAAAAATACAAATAGTTTATTATGAAAATGATCTACATGGCATGGTATACTCTCCTTATAACATTCCGTTACTATAAATACGGCCTGTACAGTAATGCAACAATCTGAATGTCGATCATCAAGTGAGCCAAATCCGCCCATATGCATTGGAACAAAATAAACGAAAATATTTTTAACACTAAATAATATACTAATTAATATTACTTTTTTTGTAATACAATGTATTTTTTTTTTATGTTGTTACAGTATAACAAAAAATTTCTTACAATATAAATACCCGCTTTAATTCTTTTTTTTTGATGTAAAATTTTTTTCGAAAAAAAATTTGAGATTCACATTCACATTAATTCCAATATGAATCAAACTAATTCACAAATTCAAGTTTCTGACTCGACGAACTATCCATTCGAATTCTCGAGATAATAACACCTTTACCAACTCACAAACACAAACAGCACTGAATTATCAACCACCTCAACAAACTTCTCAAATTGCACTTGCACAAACCTTTACTCACCCTAATGACTTTTTCTATCGACCATCAAATGACTTTTGTCATTATTATATTAATTGTAAAGAAATTTGTTATGATGTTGTTACACATTTATTAAACAAATTTTCAAAAGAACGTAACATTCAATTCAACGAAAATGAATGTATTTTCTATTATCAACAACAATATGATAATCGATTTTATCAAGTATCATGCGAAATTGTTTCTCCTTCTTTAATTGATAATTGTTTAAATAAAATTTTTCTTGGAATTGAACTTCAACAGAATTTGAACCAAGATTATTTAGCATTTACTTTTGACCAAAAAATAAACCTTGAATATTTTTTAAAGCAATATTTAAGTCAATACTTATTGAACTAAGATAATTTATTTTATTTAAATTAAGAATTTCGTTTCATATTTTATGAATAAGTTTATAATTTTGGTAGTTTATGGTTTATATAAATAAGTTATTTCACGAAGTCATTGCGGTTTTCATGGCTGCGCTATGAAAATCTATTACTTAGAAATTCGGTATATAACAATTTGTCAATCATGCGCTTGGCGAAATTTCATTAATTTCATTTTTATTAAATAAGGGAGCTTTGTTAGTTTGTATATCATGGAGGCGATCAAAGAAATTTCTTTTTTTTTTTCATGAATGTTATTTAGATGTATTGTATTTCTATTTATAGATATGTATAAAATTCAATTTTTTTATTAAAGTTTTAATAAACTAATACTACAAGTCTAATTACAAGTTTGAATAAAGTTAAAATTTAATTAATAGTATAATCGAACGAGACGAACGATAAGTTTGTTACTGACTCGAAATTTGAAACCATATTTCTATTGTCGTACGAAAGAAGCTGCCACCTTCTCTCGAGTGAGTATCAGATAATTTGAGAACTTTGATTAAAAATAAGACACGAGTTTGGGTTAATATTCCCCCTTGAAAAACGAAAAACTAAAAAAAAAATTCTAGTAAAAACTCCGATAAATGATCATTTTTCTAGTTTTTATTCCGAAGAAATTCAGACACGTGATCATTTTTCTCAAAAATTTTTTATAGGAAAACTTTTTCCAAAAGTTCCTCCTTATATAACTAATTTAAGGGTTCTAATGTATTACTCTTGGAATTACATCGTTATAACCATTGGTTCACTCCATTATTACTAGCGGTAAATACGAGTTGATCGTCATTCTGCGCTATATGTCATGACCTCGACGTACTTCCAAATTCCAATATATATTAATCCGAAATTGTACCGGACGTTCAATGTCACCTTTTTGGGATTCCATCGGTATTATTATTCCCACCATGCTGCTGTGAGTGTTCTATATATTTAATAAATTTCATATTAAGTTATATTACCTTTTAGATTTCCCATTCAAGATATATTTGAATTGGATATGATATATGTGAAGGAGAAGATATAGTAGAGGCAGCTAAACATTTATCTTGTACATCATTGGCAAATTTAGAGCCAGATCAAGGTCAATTGAAATCCAATATAAAACATAAGATTAAAACAATAAAAGGAATATCAAATTTATTTATTTTACTGGAAGTAGCCAGTTTCAGGTGGAATGATAGGCTCTATAAAAACGAAATGTGTTGAATTTGTTTTATATTTGTGCTCATGTGCAATAAATGGCTAAAAAAGCACCATTTTGTTTAATTTTTGTTTTTTTGTAAATAAGACATAAATCGGATAAAATGGTGCTTTTTTAGACATTTATTACACATGAGCACGAATTTAAAATAAATTTCACACATTTCATTTTTTATAGGGAATGTATTTGTGCAATTTATTGTTATCAAAAAAAATTTAATATTATTAAAAGTTATCATTATTAATACCAAAAAATGCATCCTATTGTTATTGACGAAAAAAATATAATTTAAAATAAAAAATTATTATTAAAGAATATTATGTTAAAAAAAATAATTATTATCGACGAAAAAAATATATAATTTTAAAAAAAAAATCGTTGTGCCCCATTGTTATCAGGAAAAAAAATCAAAAAAACATTTAATTGCGATTTATTTTAACTAAAAATTGACCATATCAGAATCTAATTAGTAAAATATCTGACATGAATACTTTGGGTCATCCGGGATCAAACTTTCAGGACCTTCGATCTAATCATAAAAAGAGTACATAGTTAGTTATAATTATTCTACATTATTGCAAACAAAAACATAAATACATAACTCACAACAAATAACATATTTAACTGAAAAAATATTAAAAGGCGTGCCAATTTAATTCCTGACGCCATTCTAGTTAAAATAGAAGATTTTTTTTGTTTGTGAGCGGCAACGATGGAATTGGATTTGGAGTTGTTCAATATCTTTTTAGATTATATATATATAGTCTAAATAACATATCAAATTTTTAATTACGGTAACCAAAATCAAGTTACGCGTCAAGTTACACGCTCTGACTTCATAAGTGATTAAGATTTTTAAAAATGATATAAAAAATTTTTTACTTTCTCATTAAGTTTTATCACATGATGATTCACAAACAACATTATTCGACACCGTTTATATTAATTCTTGACGTGCTAGTATTCATTAACTGAAACTGATAATGATGATTGCAATGCACTTGATATGATATCAGATGACAATGTTAGTAATCATTATTATCACATTAGATAACAGCCGCTACTTCTTCCTATTCTGTATTTGTTTTGTACTTTGTAAAATTTAATAAAAGTCATAAAAAAAAGAAAAAATTCTTATGAAGTAGCCGTTGAAAGATTTTCAAAAGTAGATTCTTTTTTGGTTAGAAGAAAAAATTTGGTTGTAATATTATAATTATATTGATATAGAGTAAATATTTCTAAGAACTAATTATAATCCTAATATTGATCTTAATCAATTACAATTAAAGATTATAGAGTAGCATCCTTACCTTCCTCCCTCCTGCCGAATTCACGTCTTACAAATAACTTTTTTATTCATTTATTACTTCATTTTATATAATGTTTAATTATGTCATACATTGGCTTTAAATTTAAAAAAATTGAATTTAATATCGTTATGAATTATTTAATAAAGTAAAAAAAAAAAAAAAAAATAAAAAATAAATGAGTAATATTTTTTAATTACACGAAAGTACACGAAAGATGATTATAAAAAAAATTGTGTAATATTTGTTAGGGATGGGGACGACTCGATCAGTTCGGTTTGGTTCCAAACTGATACTATTGAAAAAACCGAGTCAAGTCAAACCCGAAAAACTGGTTCGGTTCCATAATTAGTTTTTGTCAAAACTGATTTGGTGATGTCCAATTCAAGTCGCTCAACCTAAACCTTTTCCAATCCTAAATTTTGTACGCGTATGATATGGATCATGAGGTTGTGTGATAAAAATTTTCACTCATGTATGGCATTTTATAATTCTATTTTCTGTTTTATTTTCTTTTTTTTTCAATAAAATTTAATAATTTATTATAAACCAGAAAAAAGACACGTAATAATCTATTAGTAGTTATTTTATAATGAGAAAATTTTTTATTAGATGTTTTATTAGTTAGAGAAAAAAATGGAATGATTATTCATTTATCAATTTATCAAAATTAAGTATACTATTAGGAATGACCAGGCAATGGATCGGAATGAGGTCTAATCCAAACTGTCGAATCCTATCAAGTGTATGTTAATCAACCCGGTCACGACGATTGAGGCACCTTTTGGCCTTGATCGTCGAGATAGTTAGGATTCGACAGTTTGTATTAAACCTCATTCCGATCCAAAATAAAGAATTATTATCAAATAAAGAATCAACTTATTAAATTGATTTACTAAAGAGAAAAAATATTTTCTTTTTTTTCCAATTTTTATTTAAATAAAATAAGGAATATTAGTTAAATTCTTTCTTATATTAAAGAAACCGCTTGATAAATCAATACAACTATCTGCAACATGCTTTCCATTATTCCTCCTAACAAATTTTTATTATCTCAACATCCAATTTTGTGAATTCCGACTCTATCTATCTAATCACGTATTCAAAACAAAAACAAACCTGCCTATTGCCTACCATTTGTCGGATCGAGCTAATAATTTCCCCTAAAAAATTGTTTTGCGCTCATTATTCACAAAACCCGTGGATTGATCTTACAAAAAGTTTCTTTTGCGTCAAATAGTAATATCTTCTCCCCGGTCAAGCATGCGTTGCGCCGTTGCCTTGGCAGGTGCCGGGATAACGTCAGCATATCTCACCTTAACAAATCAGCGTTTATGATCAATCCCAATGTCATTCTAAAATATCAAACATTATCACCACCAAAAGTCCTCGTATATTCTCATAAATGCTTTTTATATTTATTTATGTGAATAATTTATTTTTATCAATTAAAACGTAATAAAATTTATATATTAAATATATTTTTTCTATTTATAAAATTAACCATATTTGAAAATAATAAACGAACTAATGCAACTAACCATGTCACAATTGTCACGTTGTAAATCCGATGTGCAACGGTTTGGGACACAACAATTCATCAAATGAATTAAAAATTTAATAATTTTTGAGTAAATATATTTAAATTATTTCAACATAATTTAATAAATACTGATTAAAGTTACAAAATGACGTTGGGATTATCCTATTTGGTTATCTAAATCAAAAGTTATTACCCTGTAAAATTCAGGTATTTTATATATAATTTTCAGATTTGAAAAATATAATTCTGGTCAGTCATTATAATTTTGGCTGGAATATAGGTTTAATTCTAGTCAATATTAATAAAGTTACAATAAGAATCTTAATTCTAGCTAAAATTAATAATTTCAGCCAGAATTACAGAGAAGTATAATCACATGATTTATTTCTTCCAATAAAAAAGTCAATATTAATTCAACCACGTGATTTTTTTTAATTTTTTAATTTGAAACTTATTGATGATTTGTTGTGTCTCCCACTATACAAAGCAATTAAACCGAATCACACAATCAATAATAAATGATAAATCATAGATAATTTATTGACTAGTTTACGACAACAAAAAAATTTATTAAATATAACCATTATTTAATCGGTTTGAATTATATTCGATTCATTCGTTTCGAATTATGTTAAAGATCGATTTATAAGTGCGAAAACACTTTAGCAATTTACAACCTACCAATTGCATCAATAAAATTTACGTTGACTATAATAATATTTTTAGATCAACAATATAATTGTAAAAAAGTAATAAATTTATAAAATTCTGTACATTGATAGGATCGGTTCATATAAAATTAATATCTTGCGTCAAAAATTTTCTAACAATATGTTATGTCTTTTTTTTTATTAAATAATTCCAAAATTATGATAATTCAAAATCTTCAACATGATATATATGTTGTGCCAAAGGTGTCAATTTGTGTCAGTTGATAACTGACGCGCATCAGGTATTCACAATTAAGTCTTCTTAATTCTTCAAGTAAACTTTTATTTTACAATGAATTATACTTTATATTTGATTATGTGAAATTGTATATAACTTTTAATTTCTAAATAATTTTGAATGAGCGAGGTGTTTCTCATAAGCTTGAGTCTAATCAATCTAATATTTTAGGATTACATATTTTTTTAATGTGATAAATACAGTAAATTTATTTAATAAAATTATAAAAAAAAGTTAAGTCTGAAAAAATTTAAAGTTAAATTATACATTAATGTTAGATAATCATATGGACAACAAAGCATAATGAAAAAATGAATAACTGTTGTAAGCATAAATTCAACAATCAAAAATTGTTGAGTCACTTTTGGGATCTTTAGATTTGGTAGGTTCGGTGGTAGGAGATTTACGTACATTGGTAAGAAACTGTCGAAATCACCACAATAGAAATCAAAAAAAAAAAAATTTAGTAAAAACATTTTTATAAAATAGTTTTTGGTGGAGTACAGGATAGACGGTGAAGGGAAACCATCATTCAAGTTGTCAGAACCAGTGATCGTCGTATACAAAGATGAGAATTTACAGGCTAATGTGGAAAAGGTTCTCATATCGACTGATTGGGGAAATTGGGCCTTAATTGTTCCCTAAAACTATTAATATTATGTAATCTGATTCTCTAAAATTCAAAAAAAATTTCCTTTTTTATGCGTTTAAACCCCTTTTCGCTATGTAAAATCGCGTCTAACCCTCTTTTTATTATGTGTATTATTATGTAAATCACGTCTAACCCATTGTCCCTCTTCCTAACTCATGACCTTGTGTATTGTGTAATGTGGATTACATTTAACAATAATACAGTAAAAGATGGAAAAAATACGATACGCATGAAAAATAGGATTCTATTATGGCGCAGTTTAATTTATTGGCTGATAATTGATATGATGGTCCCTCTTACTGCAACCAGATTTCCAAGGATGTCATGTGCAAGATCATATACGAACAATTAAAAAAAATGAAATAGGCATATGTTTATTAGTGGTTGACCAGATCGTTTGGGATCGTCACCACAGGTGGCTTTAATAGTGTCATGTGAACATCATGTGCCACTCCGAAATTGATCGATGTTGCCAATGTTTAACATGATTAACATGTCGGACATAATTAATATGCCGAACATGATTAACATGTCGAACCTAATTAACATGTTGGTTATGATCAATGTATTGAACATGTTAGTCATATTATACATAGTAGATATGTTAAATTTATTAATATATGTATAATATATTATAAATATAGGTCAATTTTCTAGTAGTAATGTAAGGGAATAAATAAAGTTTTTATTTTAAGTTATAAAGTGATAATTTTATCAAGTGAAATCCTTTATTCATGTTCGGAAGTATATGCCAACGTACAGCGCTATACAACACGTCTGATCAGATAATTTTTGATACATTGTTTAATTATACACTAATAAACCTTCTGCTACCTAACCACATAAATTGCTTAATAATTTTAAGCATAAAAAACTGATACAACAAATTGGTGCCTTTTGCCAAAATCCCAATTTCCCATTTTTAGTCCCCTTTTATGGTAAATATCGTTAGTTATAAAATATTTTAAATAATGGATTTTATAAAAAATCGCCATAGCGATGTGTCGCAAGTGTCACGTGACTTCACATATATGAATAATTTGTCACCCTGCATCACACCCTCTAGTTTTCCATTTTTATTATTTATTCTGGGGACAATTTTTTCAGTGCAAAAAATCCTATTTGTCACACACTATACATCACATGATTAATTTCGGCCAAATTTTATAACGCTGGCCAAAATATCTTTTTTTGGCTTTAAGGTAACGTTACACGATCCAAAAAAGGCTATTTTATTTTTTAGCAAAATTCAAGTTTTCGTTAC
>QZLH01000036.1:73411-90027 GCA_003833135.1 Oehlia diaphana
TCTTAATTTTAGTATAAATTACAAGAAAAACATTAGAAATTTTTAAATTTAAATTCCCAAACACAAGTACTTATATTTTTTTTTCTTTAACTCCAAATAAAATAAGCCTTATATTTGTTAAAAATACCTGAGGGTAATTAGAAGCAGTCTTTTTCTATACATTACAAGAAAAACATTAGAAAATTTTAAATTTAAATTTCAAACACAAGTACTATTATTTTTTATCTCTTTAACTCCAAATAAAATAAGCATATTTTGTTAAAAATACCTGAGGGTAATTAGAAGCTGACTTTTTCTATAAATTGCAATAAAAACATTAGAACATTTTAAATTTAAATTTCAAATACAAGTACTTTTATTTTTTCTCTTTAACTCCAAATAAAGTAAGCATATTTTGTTAAAAATACCTGAGGGTAATTAAAAGCAGACTTTTTCTATAAATTACAATAAAAACATTAGAAAATTTTAAATTTAAATTCCAAACACAACTTTTATTTTTTTTCTCTTTAACTACATTAGATAATTTAAAATTTAAATTCCAAACACAAGTAAATATATTTTTCAAACCTTTTTTTTTTAACTCCAACAATAATATAAAATTTAACAATACCTCATAAATTTCGTTTTCCTTATAAATAAAAAAATATAAGATAAAATTTAAAATAAATATAAGCATATTTTGTTAAAAATACCTGAGGGTAATTAGAAGCAGACTTTTTCTATAAATTACAAGAAAAACATTAGAAAATTTTAAATATAAATTCCAAACACGAGTACTTATATATTTTTTCTCTTTAACTCCAACAATAAGTAATAATTTAATTAGATAAATTTTAAAATAAGCATAAGCACATTTTGTTAAAATTTAATCAATACCTGAGATGATGTTCCTGTAGTTCCTTTACGAGGTTTTGGCTTATCAATTGGCTTGCTATCAGGATCCAAAAAAGTTTTTAATAAATCTATATATAATTCTTTCGGTAAAACTTTTTTATAAGGTACCACATTATAAAAAAATTCTTTAGAAGTTAAATTATAAAATCTAACAGAAGGAATACATTGATGTAAAGTATTCTTTAAAGAATTAAAATCATCTTTTGAAAAATTGGAAGGATCTGAAGGAAAACCAGGATTTTGTGCAAAGCCCCATTTAAGAACATTTTCCCATACTTGAACTTCATTCATTTGAAGATTATCACTTTGAATAAGTGAAATCAAAAGTTTTTCAGGGGTTGTAGAAAAATCTAAAGATTTAAATATCTTATTTGGATTGTTAGACATTAAATTAGTACAATAATTTTTAAGTTCCAAGAAAGAATCTTTTTCAAAACTTGTTTGATATATCAAATTAAAATTCTGTTCCATCCAATCCGCTTTATTTTTGGTCAAAAAGAATTGTATATAATCGACCAATTCTTGAAGACTTAATTCACTGGCGGCAACCAAAATTTTGATGATATCTGAAGTATCATATTCTTCCAAAGATAATCTTCCCCCATAAATATATCTAAAATAAAAAAAAAAAATTAATTTCACATTCAAAAAAAATACGTTTATATAAAACAACTAGACTTATATTAACCTTAAAATTATTTGAAAGATTTCCGGTAAAATATTTGGTAATTTAATTTGTAACAAAGTTCCATCGTTTTTCTTCTTATTAGTTGATAAAATTCTTCGCAAATAAGAAGAACGATAATTTAAAATGTTAATATGAGCTCGGAATATTTTTACGTAAGGGTCATCTCCGACTTCAATAGTAATATCACAATATTCGTCATCATTCAAAATTTCAAGTAAATTTTGAGATAACTTTTGTAATAATTTATTATCATCCATTTTTTTTTTTTAATAACTTGTTTAATGAAAAGAAAAAAATTGTGGCGAAAGAATTTAACGTTTAAGAATGAATGGAACCTTATATAAGTGATCTACACAATAACCGGATAACAGGGTAAACAATCGGTCCATTTATCACATGATAAGAATTGATTAAACAAATAATTCACGAAATATCTTATATGAATAAAATATTAATGAATATAATAAAGCTTGAAATTCCCTAATTGAAATTTACTTTTAACGATGTGAAAAGTTCTTTAGCAATTTCATAATAATTATTGGCAATTTTGACTTAGCGTCCGGGGTCCGGGTAAAAAAAAAAATTAGCCGATCTCTAAATAGATAGATGATTGAGATGATTGGCAAGTCACGCATCATATGATCAAGAAAAGTCAATTTCTTCCGCTATTTATTACCATGACTCACTTGATCATAAGAAATAAATTATTTTTATTATTTGGATTAAATACACGATTACTATTAAATAAGTTGTAATGCTTGCCTCACTTTGAAACTTTGGTTTAAAAAATTGTAAAGATTATCATAACTCATGGGTAACTCATTTTCATAATTTAAATTTACAAGGTAATTTGCCAAACGAAGCGATCACTATAATAATATTTTTTAGATAAGACAAACAAATAATAATATTTGAAAAATGTCAAGTACAAATTTTTAGTTCTTTTAAATAGCCTTATACTGCGGTTAATAGATACTGCGGTTAATAGAAGATTCGATTAATAAATTATAGGAGGCGTCTCAGGTAATACAATGTTCCTTTGCCCAATAATATGCAGACTCAGTTGATCATGCTATTTGTTAATCATAAAAATGTAACCAAATTTGGAGGACAGAGCATCATGTCCTACAGACTGTATAATGAAAGTTAAATTCCTTAAGCTTCAAAGCCACACCCATGTAGATTAATTTTTAAAATTGTAATTACTTACCTTTAAAACAAAGATAAATGATTGTCTATTTTTACTATTTTTAGCCACACTATTTTTAGCTCACTTACCGCAGTTTTTTTTCTGTCAACTTTAAAAAAAATATTTATATACAAAAGAAAAAATTTTAAAACCTTGAACAATAATAATTCTTTTGCAAACAATTTAACAAATAATTTGTATAAGTAAAAAAAAAAAAAAAATATGAACCAAACTAATTCGCAAATTCAAACTGATCCACAAATTGTTACACCTCTTTTATTTCATCCTAATAACTTTTTTTATCATATACAAACAAATAATAGTTATTGGCATTATTATATTAAATGTAAAAGTAATTTCTTATAATAAGGTTTCATATTTATTGAGTAATAAACAATCTAACGTTTAATTCAATGAAAATGAATATATTTTCTATTATAAACAAGGACATAATAATAAATTTTATCAGATTACCTGCGAAATAGTTTCCCCTTCTTTAATCACTAATTGTTTTCATGGTGTTGAACTTCAACAGAATTTACTACAAGAAAATTTGGTTTTTACTTTGTATTAGAAAGAAGATCTTGGAATTTCATCTACCTCGATATCTAAGCTCAATACTTGTTAAATTAATAACAAAGATATTATATATATTATTTATCGGGAAGATCGATTTTATTTTTGAGAATAACATCTTTTATAAGCTTTTGTCCAGAGACAAGTTAATTAATTCGCCAATTCTTTTGTGTCAATAAAACTTATTAATAATTTTCATTTTCACGTTTATAGAATAAAATCTAATTATATGGCTTAAAATATGTAAACTTAGCGTTGTTTATAGTTTTAAGATGATTAGTTTGTGATAAATAAGTTCAACATGATATCGGTCAATATCATTTAATAGACGGCGGAGACGCTTTTATAACTATATACAGTATATATTTTGTAACTATATGTAATAAACTTCTGACATTAACTTTCATTATAAATAGTGTTGACAATTAATAATTTAAAATATAAAGTCTTAATGATGATATGATATATTTTTACTACATATAAGCAATTTCACTAATTACTTTTTCAATTAGTATTACTCACTCTTTTAAATTGTTTACAAACAATAAAATAAAATATTAGATTAAATTGTAACATTGTGCTTAATAAATTTATTTACGTATAAAAGTTCTTATACATTGTAACTTACCTTTTAATAGTAAAATGCAGTAAATTTATTCTTATAGTTTATTCACATTTACATTATGAAGATATATTTTATATCATTAATACAAAATGCTCTCTCGCAAATGATATTTTACACATAATAATTGTTATAAATATGTCCGTTGTCATTTGTTATTTTTTGTTATTTAATGCATAATATCTGCTGAGAAATAAATTTATCCATTAACTAGTAGAACGGAAGAGATATCAGAGATAGTAAACCAAAAATTCAGGTCATATATGGATAAATTGTGATTTCAATATTTTAACACCACAATTTTATGTTCTATATAAAAAATTCTAATTTAATATAGCCAGTACTAATTAAAATATCTTATATAGCGAATTTATTAATTAAAAAAGTTCGTTATAATTTTCAACTTTAAATTTACTATAAAAAAAACTTAAAGGTGAACTGTAAACGAATAAAATTCAATTTAATATATGTTGTGCGTCGCCTACATTATCAACCTGATATTTAAGTGTTTGGCCAGCATTACTAGGCTAATCGTCACGGTCAGCTGACGCAGATCGAACAGTTGTCGCACAACATATATATATATACATTTTTTATTAAATTCTTTATACATTAATATGCAATGCTAAAATGATCACTTTGGTTATATCATCTATTATGCTAGAGTTCCCGGTTTGAAAGTCAAATTGATATTTGAATACATAAAAAAATTTGAGATGTCACGACATTCAAATATTTAAATCTTTTTTAGTGTACAATAAAATTGCTACTTATTTATCAATTTACATAATTCTTTGTTTTACAATCTATCTGAAGCGTTTCTTTAAAGAAGCAAAAGATGATCATCTCTTAATTCTAATTGAAAATTTATATAGTTATCGTAACAATACATAATTACATATCAAATATTGGTTAAGTGGATTGGGTCCCGCAATTCGATTTGCTAAATTTTAATTTGTGGCTTTTCAAAATTTCCCTATTTATAACTTTGCATAAAAATGTTACCGTCCAAATTATCCATAGACTTGGAATCCGTGTCGATCAAACCGATTTGGGACTAACCCAAATAGTCAAAATAGGACCAAAAATGGTTTGCTTTAATCTTAGCCAATTTGTGACCAACTTAATATTACGGAGCCAACTTTTCTCCGTTCCTAAACCTGGAAAATACAACGCTGATTACAATCACAATCATTACGTACTAATAAAAATATATAATCTGATTAATTTTTTTTTAAGGATATTAATCTTTTTTTTTCTCTTATAAAACAACTTAATAAAAAAATTATTAACAGTTTGGTTATTTTAAAATCGTTTTATACACCTACCTCGTCAAGCGAATTAATATGAATTCACAAGGTCAGTTTACTGATTCAGAAAACAACCAAAACCCTCTTATTTCTACTGGTTTCAATCCACAAGACACTCCCGTTTCATTTCATGAAAGGCAAGAAAGTTCAATTACTCCGAGCGAGACTTATATAACGCAACCTCCCGACTCTCGGCTTCAACCAACAGTTACCAACGCATATGTACAACCCGATTCTTCCGCAATTCTTAGAACTCAACCCGTTCATCCTACTGATTTTTTCTTTCGACCACCAAATGATTATTATCATTATCATGTTGTTTGCAAGGAAATCTCAAATGATATCGTTGCATATTTATTAAATAAATCATTAAAAGAACATAAAGTTCAATCTAATGAAAATGAAGGTATTTTCTATTATCAGCAACAATATAATAACCAACTCTATGAGTTATCATACGAAATTGTTTCTCCTCTCTTGGTCAATAATTGTTTGAATAAAAATTTTCTTGGGTTTGAATTTCAACAAAATATGGAACAAGAGCGTATAGTATTAACTTTTGATCAAAGAGAACATCTTGAATGTCATTTAAAGAAATATTTAAGCCAATATTTATTAGGCTAAGCAATTTACTTTTATACAAAGAAATGAATTTAAGTACGATCATTTTTCAACGACTTATTTGCTTTTTGTTTGTTTATCTTTATCTTTATCTTATTTTTTGATAAAAAAATTATAGGGTTATATAGGGTTATACAGTATATGATATTCAATGTGACTTTTTTTATTATTTTTTTTTACGAAATGTATTAATATACAGTTCACCTTCTCTATAGTGAATTTTTTCATAGTGAAAAACTTGCTATAATGAAGAAAAGTTCAGGTACAGATTTTTTTATATACAGTATAATAAAATGACTATAGTGAGGGTGAACTGTATATAACATCAATGTTTAAATAAAACAATAACATTTTATTTGTTAATCCAACAGTTTAACATTACTTAAAAATAATTTTTAATAAATAGTTACCGTATTGTTTATTAACAACAATATTAACTGTTAGTCGAGAAAATATTAATTGTACAAAAAGCGCGCAGCACGCACAAAAATCGACATGTAATTATTAACTTTATTCATCGTTGTAATTATTGGTGAAGCTGGTAATTTGTGTATTCAAAGAACTTTATTTTGAGAAATAATTTGGTCATTAGTAGCTGTATTTGAAAAATTTGAGAAACTACGCATTTTTTATTTGAATATTAAATATTTTTATTTTCTTGTTATTTTTCTTTTTGTTATATACAGTACATTGTGTTCTAAGTGGATCAAACAAGTTATATTCCATGATACCATAGTGTTTGAATCGTATACTCTATAACCGTTTTCACATCTTTAAATTTTTTTATATTTTACAATTTTTCAGTCTCTATTCACTATAAGATTTGTGCTCTGATCACGGGATCAGTATTCTGCGTACAAAAAATTTTAACATACCCTTTTGTGATGTTTTATGATTGGGTGCAAATTACAGTAGTTTGCCGCACAAAATGAATTTATTTTAAATATAAATTTTTCGTATTTATAATGTTTAAATAACGGGTATATTTAAATATATGTTTTTCGACTTAGAATGTTAGGTATAAATACTTCATTTTTTTGTGAAAAGTTATCGCTTAATATTATCTATTGTTTACCTAGTGTAAACTTAATTTTTCGTTTCTTACAATGAACATTACGTAATAATGTTTTATTTTTGCGAAAATTGCAAAGCATAAACTAATCCTAAAATCTCACCTGATTTGAGAACCAATGGCGTGATTTATGCCGCAGTAATCCGACTTTCTTTTTGGTAAATTAGTTTATTACTTAACTTCCGCTTATACAGTATATATTTATGAATGCGTATCGGAACAGTCCCTGATGTCAATGGTAGTAAAACACATTTTGTGATAAAAGTTTGTAATATTTTACTAAAAAAGAATTTCAAGCCACGGTCCCGGCTGATTAACAATCATATGGACAAATAGGTTTAGGTTAATTTTTTCGTTATAGCCAGTACATGCCACTGGTTATAACGAACCGGAATTTCCAGCATCCGAACCGAACTTAACCAGCCCCTATATATTAGTCATATAATATTCTATAACTAACAGTCATGTGACTATTACTAATTCAGGCCAAATTTATAGTGCCGGCCAGGATTATCAGTAATTTTTACGAAAAATTTGATGTCAAGCGAAATTATAATTCTGGCCAGCACTACAAATTTGGCCTAAATTATCCAGAAGTTCGGTATATACCGAGCTTAACCTCCTGGAACAGAGGGTTCCAGTGGCAACTGCAATAATTAAAATAACCTTTTATAGCGAACTTACAATTAAAAAAATTCGTTATAACTTTTTAATTTTAAAATTCATTATAAAAAAAAATTTCGTTATAATAAGAGTGAACTTTAAACGAATAAAATTCAATTTATTTATATATACTAAATATATATTTTTTATTAATTAAAAGATTATAAATCAACTGGCGGAAAATTTAGTAAAATTCATATTAAATATTTGAATATATTAATTTCAAATGGAAAGCAATTCAATTTATTTATATATACTAAATATATATTTTTTATTAATTAAAAGATTATAAATCAACTGGCGGAAAATTTAGTAAAATTCATATTAAATATTTGAATATATTAATTTCAAATGGAAAGCACTAATTTGATTTTTCCGATTCTAAACTGTCAATTATAAATTAAAGTGACTTTAATTACCTAAATAAAGATAATGTAACAAATAATTTTCAATTTTTGATGAATATCGGATTACACAAAATTGTCTTAGTCTACGTCTTTTTTTTTTGAAGATACATATGTCCCTGCATAACGTATTATTATTAGTTTACCGAAAGTGCTCGTTACACGACATTTTAGACATTTTAAACCGGTAATTGACTCGGGAAAGATGGATAAAATCATAAAATCGGAAAATCCATCATCGGATTATGAATAATAATAAATTTTCCATACAATATTTATATGAACATAAATTACCTTAATTTGCCATACTTTTTTTTAGAGGATATTAATTTTTTTTTTCTTTTACTTATAAAACAACTTGTCAAAAAAAAAAAAAAAAAAAAAAAAATTTCAACAGTTTAGTTTTTTAAAATCGTTTTATACACCTATATCTCAAGAGCCGAAGTCAAATATTAAATATTAATTCTCAAGGTCAGTTTTCTAATTCAGAAAACAACCAAAATCCCCTTATTTCTGCTTCTTTCAATCTACAAAACACTCCCGTTTCATCTCATGAAAGGCAAGAAAGTTCAACTGCTCCGAGCGAAACTTATATGACGCAGTCTCTTGACATTCAGTCTCAACCAATAGCATATGTACAATCCGATTCTTCCGTATATCTTCAAATTCAACCCGTTCATCCTACTATCTTTTTCTTTCGACCACCAAATGATTTTTATCATTATTATGTTAAATGTGAAGAAATCTCAAACGACACCGTTGCATTCTTATTAAATAAATCGTTAAAAGAACGTAACGTTCAATCTAATGAAAATAAATGTATTTTCTATCATCAGCAACAATATAATAACCGACTTTATCAAGTATCATGCGAAATTGTTTCTCCTTTCTTGGTCAATAATTGTTTGAATAAAAATATTCTTGGAGTTGAATTTCAACAAAACATGGAACAAGAGCATATAGTATTAACTTTTGATCAAAAAGAATATCTTGAATGTCATTTGAAGAAATATTTAAGTCAATATTTATTAGGATAAGAAATTTACTTTTTATGTACAAAGAAATGAATTTAAGATTTAATTATATATACAATCATTTTAACGATTTATTCGCTTTTTATTTGTTTATCTTTATTTTATTTATTTATTTATTTTGATAAAAAAATTACAGGGTTATAAGGTTATATATGATATTCAATGTGATTTTTTTTATTATTATTTTTTACAAAATGTATTAATATACAGTTCACCTTCTCTATAACGAATTTTTTTCATAGTAATAACTTGCTATAATGAAGAAAAGTTCAGGTACAGATTTTTTTATATATAATAAAATGACTATAGTGAGGGTGAACTGTATAATAACATCAAGGTTTAAATAAAACAATAACACTTTACTTGTTAATCTAACAGTTTAACATTACTTAATAATTTTAAAATAATTACCGTATTGTTATTAACAATATTAATTGTTAGTCGAGAAAATATTAATTGTACGAAAAGAGCGCAGTACGCACTAAAACCTACATGTATTTATAATCTTTATTAGCGTACTTTATTTTATAAATTCTTAACTTCCGCTTATATATATTTATGAACGCGTATCGGAACAGTCCCCGAGTGTAGAGGAATCCAATGGTAGTAAAAATACATTTTGTGATAAAAGTCTAATATTTTATTAAAAAGAATTTCAAGCCACGGCCAAGTTATCAATCATATGGACAAATAGGTCTAGTTGAAATATGGGTTATTTTACATTTTTTATTTTATTAATTATTATCATTATTTTTAGTTTAATTCTTTCTTAGACTGATAAATATTTAACTAATAATTATACAAGGAAATGCGATCATATTTTTTACGCTATATTCGGGGCTTATAAAATATTTTTTTTCTAATAACAGATAATAGAATTTTAGATCTTCGTTTCATAAATTAGGATGAGATTATTGAATACGCTATAATAAATTATTTGTTGATGGAAATTTCTATTACAGTCTAAAACTATAATTACTTATTAAAAGGAAATGCTTCAAATTTCGAGTCGGTAATAAAACTTTTTATCGCCTTATTTATGAATAACTTTATTCAAATTTGTAACTCAACTTGTAACTCTTAAAAATATAAATATTAATTTGATTAATGTTTGTTAAAGTTATAATAAAAAAATTGAATTTTATTATCTATAAACGAAATAAAAAAAATTTCTTTGATTACCTCCGCGTATTTACTAGGAAAACGGAAACCGTTATTAAATGGTTAAATTACGGAATCTGTTATCCAAGGAACATAGGTTCAGTTTCTGGGATGAGCGGAATAATTGGGAATTATACGGACATCCGGGCATGAAGTCATCTAGCGTAGAAGTATATAGTTTTTCACACTTCGGACTAATAAAAAA
The DNA here is from genome assembly GCA_003833135.1 of Oehlia diaphana. Lineage (NCBI taxonomy): Eukaryota > Fungi > Glomeromycota > Glomeromycetes > Glomerales > Glomeraceae > Oehlia > Oehlia diaphana. Next base: position 83,851 of record QZLH01000036.1, read on the forward strand.
GAATGACAAAGTTGCCAAATGTAACGAATGTGACGTGGCAAAATTGTCATACATTGTTATAAATACCGGTGATGAATGATGATTACAAACGATGAATTTCTTAAAAAGAATAAGTAGTATAGAGAAAACTCATAAAACTACCAAAAAAGACTTCTTACCATAATTTAAATAAAAATAAGTTTTAATTCAGTAAATATTGACCTAAATATAGCTTAAAAATATTTTTTCGTTCAAAAGTAAATGCAGTTCACATTAAGCTACATCATTTAAATATAGCGATAAAGTGTCATTTTGTGATTTTTATTAATGTATTAACGTGAATATGATTTCTAGATATTTAAACTTAATGCAGCCGCATACAATTAATGTAATTATTTATAACAATAAGTCAATTACTAACGTCAGTTATATTTAACAAAGAAATTTAACTCGAACTCGTAATATTATCTATTATCCCAACTAATATATTTTATATAGCTTAATAAGATCGACAATAAAATTTTAACCGAATAATTATTAAAAGCAATTTATTTGTTTTAGCTGGATTATTAAATAATGAGTTTCTTCGTTACTGTTATATTTATAATTTTTTTCAAACAGTATTTCTGAATAACGGATTATTTAAGAAAGTTGGTAATACATGACATGTCTTTTATGTATTTCTTATTAAGAATAGTTTTTCATTCAAAGTATGCCGTTTTTGATATTCATTCAAACGAATACTGTGTTACAGACAGACGCCAAAAATTAAAAGTAACGTTACATTAAGGTTACCGTACTTTGATCATATACCAAAAAAAAGGGCGAGAAATCTTGTGACTCCACAGTGCATGATTACCTTAGAATAAAAAAGTAAATAATAATGTTTAACCTTACTATTTGAGTAAAAAAATATAAACAAAAAAGTCTCAAAAACGAAAATCATTGCAATAATTCAAAAAAAAATTTTAATTACTGTACCTATTAACAGTTATATTATAAAAAACCAACCGATAAATGATAGGGCAAATTTATTTTATAAAATTTAATAACATTATAAATTGATAAACTTAGTAGGCAATAGTAAAAATAAAGAATTTTGGGCCAGTCTATCATGGAATTTTTATAAATTCCATGAAATTCCTTGGAATACAGCAAAGTAAAAGGATTTTTATAATTAGAAAAAGCTGGAAGATCAAACTGCGGTCGTGGATTTTCGTCGTTAGATTATAATTTTTTGATGAATTTCTTTAAACATATGATAGACGATTATATCATGACAATATTTAATTATTAAAATTTTGAAGAAATATCTCCTTTTTAATTTTTCCAAATTTGATATTATTTATTTTATTCTCTTACATACTGTATATTCTTTTATATTTTTTTTTGGAAGTGAACTTGTTTTTATATGCGTGCTTGACATCGTATATTGTTTTATAATAAATTTTTTAGAACAAAATTATAGACTTATTATAAAAATGTATTATATATTGGTGAAATTAAACACTTAATGCTAATAAAGTTTATCGAGTAATGATTTTTTAATCTAAATAATGCCAGAATTTTTTCTGAATAATTAGTATCGAATGCTTGCTGTGATTTGGAGACGGTAGAAAAAATAAATAATGATTTGACTCCACGATTACGCGAACTATTAATGTGCTGAGATATAAATAATACAATTGGCAATATTTATTCTCTCATTTATCATGATTCGTTACTGGCGATTCAAATACTATAACATAAAGTAAATTATGGAACAGTTTTATTATATAATTTATAAACAGAGATACAACCCATAAACCAATGATTTGTTTAAAAAATATAATAAATAAAATAAAGATAGAAAGTAAACTACCGTACTCTACTATCCAAATTATAAAAGAAATTTCTATTTTATTTTAATAAGTATTGACTTAAATATTGTTTCAACCAACCTTCAAGGTTTTCTTTTTGTTCAAAAGTGAATGCTAACTTCTCATCCACATTCTGTTGAAACTCAAAACCAAGAAAATTTTTATTCAAACAATTATTAATCAATAAAGGAGAAACGATTTCACATGATACCTGATAAAACCTGGCGTCATGTTGTTGTTGATAGTAGAAAATACATTCATCTTCGTTAGATTTAACGTTATTTTCTTTTAATGATTTGTTTAATAAATAAGCAACAGTATCGTAACAGATTTCTTTGCAATTAATATAATAATGACAAAATTCGTTTGGAGGTCGATAAAAAAAGGTAGTAGGATGAAAAGGTGTAGTTGTAAGTGTAGTTTGTAACGTTTGATTGACGAGCTGACGAATATCCTGAACCGCAGTAGTCACGTGACAATCATTTACATTCTTCTGTAGCGGAGAAATGGTAAGAACGTTGTTATATTGAGGATTAGGATAGATATTGGTAAATGAAGGCGGAAGGTTCTCCGAGTTAGAAGGTTGACCTGGATTCATATTAGGATGTGGTAAATGAGGGTGTTTGAATTATATTGGATATTAATTTTTGAATTTTTTTTTTTTTTTAAAAAATAAAAATAAATAAATAAATAAAATAAATATAAAGATTAGAGTTGAATTTTTGAATTAAAAAGTTATTGGGAATTTTTATTTTTGATATTTAATAATTAAAGAGTTTATTTAATTTTTTTTTTTTTCTATCTGGAATCAAAAATAAAATTTTACGACAACGCACCTCAATTTATTTATACAAAAAAAAATCGAAAAATCGTCAAAATGAATTAACCCAAAATGATTTTCGGTACGAAATAATTTAACCGAATTTCTAGATTGTTCTTTGTAAATTGATTTAACCATTTTGGGTTATTTCCCCGAAAATCATTTGAGTTAAATCATTTTTGATTTTAACCATTTTGGGTTATTTCACCGAAAATCATTTGGGTTAAATCAATGATCAGTGGAAATTTTATATGTTTAATCGAAGCTTTACAGTACAGTGCTGAAGTTCAATCATCATTCAGTCCGGCGGTATTAGCTACCTGCATAAGATCTTCAACTTCAGATACATTTCTATCATTCAGAATTTCATCATCTTTCTTAACCAGTTTTTTATCTTGTTCTTCAACTTTTGTCCTAACAACCAGTTTTCTTAGCTGTTTGGCAACTGTTAAGCTGAACTTTGGGTTCATTGCCAACAACTGGCCATTCGTAATATCAGCCTTTTGATCAAAGAACTGCTGCGGCATATATGGTTCTACCATTTTGTAAATTGGGGCAACTGCGGCAGACTTTTTCTTGGCCACTTTCTTAAGTTCGACTTTCTTCACTCCAGTCAACTTTATTGGTTATTTGGCCTTACTGGAGCTTTGTATGGTTCGTACTATCATTTCTTCTTCCAGAGATTTTTCCTTTATAGTCTCAGTAGTTGGATCAAGTCTGGCCTTACTTCGGATAGTTCTTGTGGCGGGATATATTTCCAGTAACGTCAAATTTGAGGGAATTGTTATCTGGTGTATACGCTCACCCTCCTGAGGTACGCCTTCTAGTTTAAATGCTGCTCTTCTGTATTTTCTTGCAGCACCAATTGAGCCAGCAATTGTTGAATCTGCGCAAGTTGGTCATTTGTGTTGGTTGTTTGCGGCGCATTGTTATTCATCGGAATATTATTAGGATGACCAGAACTATTATTGTTTCTATTTGGACAAGTCCGTGATATATGTCCTGGTTCTCCGCATGAGTAACATACGACTTGATTTGGTCTACCTTGTGTCGGTTGCTGGTTGGCATTTTGGAAACCATTATTGTTCCGATTGCCTCGATATCCACTACCTATTGACTGCACTTGTCTAGATAAATCCTGAATAGCCTTAAGTAAATCGCCAGTATGGTCAGTGGTAGTTATCGGCATAAATTTGTTAAGGTAGGCGCTAACAGCTCCTTGATCTCTATGTGTTAATTCATACGCTTTAGCTCTATTTACTATACCATTCCATGTTGATCATTGTGCGGTTTAACGGTGACATACAAATCAGGTAATAGACTGTTTACGAATTTTTGAGCCTTGATCGCTTTGGAATAGGTAAAGGCATTCATCTCCACCCTTCGGTATAGTTCTTGTAAGGCAGTGGCGTAGGTATTTACATCCTCACCAGGTTGTTGTCACCTTTGCTCTAGTTCTGTGGTCCAGATTTCGACTAGGGTCTGAGTCCTAAAAGCCGCTGGGAAATTCTGGGTAAAATCAGTATTGTTATTATTACTGGCCCATGCGGTGATCTTGTTGGGATTATTATTAGGCAGCGCCTGATTGGCATTCCACTATGTGGAAGCAGCGCCTTTTAAATAGGCTGGTACCACTTCCAATTTCTGGGCATTTGCCATACCATTAGCATTGCAAGCTCTAGTAAAATCCTCTAGCCATGCGACCAGTCCTGATTACCCCCATAGAATGACGGCAATTCGGCTACTTTTCCTTCTCGTCTAGGTAGGTTGGCAATGGCCTGTGTATTTCCGGCTAAAGCATTGTTGGTATTTGGCAATGCTTGGGTTAATGCAGCAATTACTGCACGTAATTGTTGAAAGTCCTGCTGGTTAGGTTGGGCCATATTGTTTACCGGTGGGACTACTGGAGCTGGGTTATTTGGTGTATTGTATATAGGTGGTAATGGAATGTGAAATCGGGGAATATCTTCTTCAGAATTTTCTGTTTCGGTATCACTTAGACCTTCAGGTTCTGGTGAAGCAGTAGTTTCACTAACTTGATAAAGGACTTCATTAGGGTCCTATTGAAATCTGTTAGTTAGGTTATAGGCATTAATAAGGTCCTGACGCAATAAGGTATAATCTATTGGTTCTATATCAGTGTATCAGATACTGAACAATAGTTATGTATGGCGTTGTCAATATCTGCGTTAGTAATTGAATAAACAACCTCTTCAAAATATTGTTGCGTGTATCGGGTGTATTCTATAATCGGATAGTTAGAGGAAATCCAATCCAAAAAATGCTGAAAGGTGGGGGTTAAGGGAATTTCAGATGGATAACAATTATTACACGATAGATCACGATTAAAGTTGCCTGCCGAAATTCTACAGGCTATTGTCGAAATGTTGAAACTAAAACCTGTCGAAATGCCAAAATGCCGAAATAGTTTCGACATGTCGAAATTGTCAAAACCTAAAAATATTACGTTTTACGTAATAACTCAGCATCAAATGATCGTAGAAAGATGCACTATAGCTCGTTGGAATCGTCTCATAACGACGAGTCGAATGGTGGTTAGATCGTCTTTCTACGATCACTGGATACCGAGATATTGAGCGAAACGTCAAAAATCGGCATTTTGCATTTTGCGATATTGCGCCGTTTGACGTTTCACTTAATAACTTGGCATCCAATGATCGTAAAAAGATGCACCATAGCTCGTTGGAATCGTCTCATAACGACGAGTCGAATGGTGGTTAAATCATCCTTTTATGATCACTGGATGCCGAGATAATAGGCGAAACGTCAAACGGCGCAGTATCGCAAAATACAAAATGCCGATTTTTGACGTTTCGCTCAATATCTCGGCATCCAGTGATCTTAGAAAGACGATCTAAGCACCGTCCGACTCGTCGTTATGAGACGATTCCAACGAGCTATGGTACGATCATTGGATGCCGAGTTATTAAGTGAAACGACAAATGGCACAGTATCGCAAAATACAAAATGCCGATTTTTGACGTTTCGCTCAATATCTCGGCATCCAGTGATCATAGAAAGATGATTTAAGGGTTGGTCACCCTATCTCAGTGGTTCATCACTGAGACCCTCATTAAGCCTGAGTATGGTGAGGTCGCAGGTTCAATTCCCATGACCACGGAAATAAAAAAGAATTTTACTGCGGACGCTACAACCAATAGCGTGAAGGTACAGGGATTAGCGTAGTTGGATTGCATCATGGTGAATTAGTGTGTACGGTTTGGCCGCACATTTCAACAAAGGGTCATGGTGTCCTTCTAACGTTCCCTAAGAGGTCATTGGTATGTGCGCAGTCCTGTCCTTGAGGTCACTTCTATACCTTGAGGGGGACTTCCTGTCCGAGTGGTCACTCAATGATACCGCTTGGGGTCCAAGTGGCTAGATGGTCGTCCTAGATGGTAAAGCTGAGGGTGCAATATCTTTGTGGTAGTTTGGCCTTCTGTTAGGCTCTAGACCAACCTTGGTGTTCGTGCACAGAACAGGTAGCATGGTTATTAT
>QZLH01000036.1:101732-134687 GCA_003833135.1 Oehlia diaphana
TCCATTGATTCTGGCTTGTGAACCGGGTCCGATTGATCAACATCTGGAATTTTTTGATTTGTAATCAATTGTAAATCATCCGGATCCATGTCTTCTGTCGTCATTACATGGAATCTGAGCCAACTCCAAATCGGATCCAATGGGAACCTGGGGCGAAAATTAGTATAGTCAATGTTGACTATGTAATAAAGAGCAGAACAAAAATAGATATTTACTGTGCCACCATTACTGCGCAAAATGGATTGTTGATTCGCAGAAATATCAATATATATATAAGGCTTAAAGCTTACCATAATTGCTTAATAACTATATGGATACGTGTCCAAATTTTCATATCATTTGATTTGTAATCATAGACGCGATTAGCAAGACATATCGTTCGATTTATAATCCTAGATGCGATCAGACAAGTTTGCTCATATCAGAGTTTACACTGATCATTTGATTTATAATTTACTAGGCAATATATAAAAACTATAAAGGCTTTTAAAGGTTTACCATCCAAACTCTCATGTAATTGAGTTTGCACTAATCTTTTATAGACACGATTAGACAAGATATATAAAGGCTTAAATGCTTACTATAATTGCTTAACAACCTATACTTTTATATAAAAAGAACCAAAAAAACTGATTTCTAAATATCATCAACTTTTTCAAAATTTTCAAGAAATCAACTTCTGTCAAACGATATTTGACCAAGGAATTCATAAACCATATTGGATATGACAGTAAGTTTTAAACTTGCACTCTATAGTAATTTTTCATTCAGTTCTCAAGCCAACTTCAGCTTCTTAGCTCTCATCACGTACTTGGAATCTCAAACGAACTGGTCGTATAGAGGATTTTTGGAGCAGAACCATAACGTCATAGTTGCCATATTCCAATTCAAATTAGAATGATCTTGATATCTTGTCAAGTTTTAACAGAGGCACAAAAGTTAGATCAAGGTTTGCTGAGTTGGAAAAAAAGGTGTGTTTTTTTATTTTGCAAAGAGTGGGTAATTTCTAGTTGGCTCTCATCCTGACTTAGAAAAATTACCATGCACTGATGCTGGTAACCACTCGAGTTTTTGGTGTATGGGAGCCCAAACTTTGTCGTTGGTAAAGGACTGTTAGTCTGGAGGAGGAGTACCTTTCCTTATCACTAAATAAAAAAGAGGTGCACTATTAACCTTACCTTCTTTCAAATAGGTAGAATCAGAGCGGAACAGAAATGGTTTGCAGTCATACTGGAAAGGTATAATTAAACACCTTAAAGGGTAAGTAATTAGTGATGCAATGATTGTATAAATAATAATTAATTAATTAACTAAATTTTTAATATAGATTTTGAATATTAAAAGGATTTGTGTACAAAATTATTTCATGTAAGTCCTAACTGTATTCCAGAGGAGTTTAATCCTCAAAACTTATATTTATGCGGAATTTGCAAAGAGGAAATACTATCTATCTTTATAACTATGTTTATCGTGAATACACTAAGCTCGCACTGGCATCTACACTGGTAGCTGGGCGAAGAGAAAAATGTAAGATTATTCTCAATTTTATGGTGGAGAAAATGGAAGGGATAATACAAATGCCTGGAAAAGATGGGAGTACCGAAATATATCAGACTGCACTATGTCTTCGATATCTTTTACTGTATATTGATAAAAAGATACTATTACGGACAGGAATAATGATCGCACATCTTGGAAACACAAGTAATGACGAATTTAAAGCATTTAGCATTGAAGTTTTTAGTGTGAGGGCTGCAGAACGCATGATTAAGTTGTTACATCTAACCAGTAATGGATGTATTTCTGATGTCCTTTTACAGGGAATGATATATTATCGGGAAAATGATGAAATAGATGGTATTGAGCCTCTAGATTCAGTCTAGCCTAGTTTAATTAATTATAAAATATTGTAAATATTAATTTTTTTTGTTTTTTATGAATTTGAAAATCAAAACTATTTATCCAGCGTTCAATTTAATTGAAAATCTTAATCATCTTTCTATTAACGTTGATCAATTTTCCTACATGTTAGTTATATTTGATTTTTTTAAATTAAAGAAAAATTTAGGGAAAGAAAAATTTCTGAAAAAAAAGGAATTTGAAAAAAAATAAGTAGCGAAAAAAAATATTCTGTCCAAAAAGAATGAAAAAAATTGTTTTTTAAAACAAAATAACAATACAGAAAAAAAAAAGATCGAAAAAAATAATATAAAAAAAAATTCGGTCAAAACAATAAGATTATTTAATAAATTTTTTCAGTTTGAGAAAAAAATTAAACTTACAGGAAAGAATGAGAAAAAACAAATTTCTTAGTTTGAAAAAAAACTAATCCGAAAGAAGAAAGGGAGAAAAAATTTTTTTCGGGTTGAAAAAAAAATTATTAATCAAAAAAGAATTCTGATTAAGCATTAACTGAAATTGTATATTAGTTGATTAAAATTCACACGGATCGTCGGATCGAGTAAATAGATCAGGCAGAGGCATGTCACGGGTTTTAAATATATGGCATAGGACAAATTATTTATGCGGAAACTAATCCTATAGATTTATCAAAGAATTTATTGTCCGAAGCGTATGCGTAGGACACTTCCATTCTACTCCAAACCATGCATGTGTTGTCTGTCCGCACGCGTGTATGACCAATAAAATCTTAGGATCAGGTGTAACCTTAAATTTGTTTACATGTATTATACTTTTTGTTTATGTCCCCTTAATATTTCTTAAAAGTTTTTTACGCCATTTAAAAAATATCAAATAAATTTTTTAATTATTTATAATTTTTACGTTTTTTATGTTTTTTAATTTGCTTTGTTTTTTTAAAATAAAAATTAAAATAACTGAAAATAAATAAAAAATAAAAAAATAACACTGAATTTTTGATCGTTGTGTTGTTGATTTTATTATGAGCATGTGATTTATGATGCTTCGGACGCATCAGCGGTTGCCATTTCCTAGTTATAGATTTAATTACGAAATTATTAATATTGTATATAATTAAAAACAATCTCACTAAAAAATTCGTTAATATCAAAAAAAAATTTTCACTCAAATTTTAGTCGGAAATAATATTGAAAAAAAATCTCAATAAAACAAAAAAAATTCTCACTAAATCTAAAAAATTCTTACTAAAAAAAAATTTTCACGCGAATTTATTAATCAGAAACAATAGCCCTGTTCATTTCCGGTCGGTTGCATTTTTCGGTCGGATTTTGTTGTACAAAAATTATCCAATAAAATTTTTTTATTTTCGATCTCAAATTGAACTGCTTTATATTGAAATTTAGTTCAAACTCCTTATATTATTATATATTTTTTCCTTAAATGTCACGTAAACAGAAATTATTGGTTATTTTTTTGGCGTTCGACCAAAAAATCCCAAAAAAAAATTGGGCTAAAAGTTCAGAAAATGATTGCGTTGTACAAACTGATCAGCCCAATCAAAATTAACTTAAATCTAACCGAAAAATGCGACCGACCGGAAATGTACAGGGCTAATATCATTGACTAAAAAAATCTAACCAACAAAATAGTTCTAATGTGATTATAGTCTTGACCCAAACCAAAAAAAGAGTAAACAATATTTTTTGGGTTAATAAAAATTCCAAAAATTCCAATTAAAAAAAAAATCCCTTAAAAAAAATCCAAATAAAAAAATAAAAAAAAAAGAATGACTGAAAAATAAAAAAAATTATATTATAGAAATGGCTAGTCGTGGTAAATAAAAGAGCGAAATTGATTGCAATTAATAAGAAAAATTATACTTTTTTTTGTTAGTTTTAGTTCATCAGAACAAAAAAAAATCCAGTTAAAAATTTAATTAACCGGAATGCATTAGTTTAAAGATTGGTTATTGTAGTTTATTATGATTTGATAAATACGAAATAGATCGAACGCACACTTTTCAATGTTACACAATTCAAATTATTTATACAGGGTAATCTAAATATGAAAATTTTTTTAATTAGATAGATTATGATTTTATTTACAAATATTATAGTGCAGAACAACAGAGCATTGCTAGTTCTGATAGAAAAGGAAAAGGGCAACCAGATTTCATGTATTTATTAAAACGTGAAAATAATAAAATGTATGAATTAGTATCTGGTACATGTTTACATTTAATATGTACTAATACTAAAGGAAAAGAATATAAAATACTAGAGAAACTAATGGATGATATGAATTGGAGAAGAAAAAATGTTATCCAGAAAATGAAAAATTTGGTATAATAGAAATCCAAGTTGCTGGTAATACTTTTTTTTTATTATTATCATTATTATATAATTTCTTTATTATTACTAATATAGAAAATATTATTTTATAGGAACTAAAATGTATTTAATTGTACTTATATTGACAACTAAAATATTCTATAAATCTATATAATTAAAAAAATTTGTAACGTTTAGATTACCTGTATAAATAAATTCCAAATTGTGCAACATTACTTCCATTGGCCAGTTTTATTACGTGACGTTAAACAAATTAAAAAAAAGTGACGATAATATAATTCCAGCCAAATCCTGGTGCGAAGCAACAGGTTACAACTAGTAATATATTAATCAAAAATATTAATATCATATACTATTAATATAAATAAACTTAATTAATTGTTCATTTGTATATGTAAATGATAATACTGTTGAATTCCAAAATTATCTCTTATATCATTATTTGTGAATGAATGTATGAATAAAAGAAAACATGCTGAATCAAGTTCTACATTACCTTCACCAAATATACATAGTATGTATTTAATATTAATATATAAAAAATATAATAATATTTTACTTAATTTCTTTTTTGCCTTTTCTTTTTACATTTAATAAATTTTTTATTATTATAAAAAATAATAATTAAGTCACATCACTCACATGATTATCACATTACAAATTCTGACAAAAATTTCGCCATAACTAATTCTGGTAACTAATTAGGAACCCAATTATGATCTAAGAAATTTTTTAATATAGTATGTTTATGAATGAATTTGTCTCTTCATATGTAATAGAAAAATGTTTTCGTCAAACATTAATTTATTAAACTTTCCCATATGTCAATTTAAAACCATCTCTAATAAAAAATTTCTCATGAAATTTGGAATTAACAAAATTAATCAAAATTTTAAGATTCATACAAAGTTTTTTTAAAACAAAGAAATCCAATAATTATTATTTTAAGAATTTTCTATAGAATTTTATTAAAATTCGTTTCTTTTTTCAAGGTAATATGTAAGGAGATACTGGTTTTCTAAAATTATTTTACCATACATTTTCTTGATTTATTTATCAAGAAAAATTGTACGAAAAATAGTTTGATCTATCAAGTAAAATTGAATGTGCAATAACATCATTCTATTGGAGTAAATATATAACTCTTCATGATTATTTAATGAAAATTCAGACGTGTGCTTTTTATTTTAGATATATTTAAGGTCATTTTTAAAAATTAAATGGTGAACTTAAATATGATTCGATACAATTACATGGAATTTTGTGATCAACTCAAAAATCTATTGTAGAGTATAGAGTTACAGTATTTAATAAAATAACAAAAAGACAATCGGGGTTATGTCGTAATGTGATGGGCCAGGTGATTAATTGTTACATACTGTATTATCGGTGAAATTTTTGTTGGTCAAACGTCTGTCATTGAAATGGGAAGCCGTTCAAAATCCAACGATAAGCTCGCTCAGAATCCTGATAAGAAAGTTCAAATCCTGACACTCATTATTCCGACATTTATTATCTTTTTTTTTTGCTTCACATTATTTTTTTTAGACGTAAAAAATAAATTATATATTTCTTATGTCAGATTTTATAATTTAACTTCTAGTGAATGTTTCGTAATGTAGTACCTTATAAAAAAATTTACCAAAGGAATTATTCATGAATTTACTAAAAACTTATTTGGGTCCTGATGATGAACCAAATGATAAACCAAAACCTCGCAAAGGAATTAACAATAGTTTCAAAATATCATCAGAAACATCATTACAATATCAGGTATTTATAAATTTTAACAAAATATGCTTATGTTTATTTGAAATTTATGCTAGAATTATTTTTAACATTTACCCTATTGTCATTATGAAAAGAAGAAAATATATAAGAGATAATTATTTGGAATTAATGTTATAAATCTTTTTAACATTTGTTTCATATTTTTTTTTTTTTTAAAAAAAAAAAAAAACCTAATTATATAGTATAAGAATAGGGAAACTATAAAAAGTTTTAGTATTGAGGATGAAAAGGCAATTGGTGGTGCAAATTTAATTTTGTTTAGGACGGATTATATGATTTTTCACAAATTTTTAGATTATAAAATTCTTCATATTACTAAAGAAGTAACTTGTGCCAATATAAGAAATAAATTATTATTCAATCCGATTTGCAATATTACAGTCAGAACTTGATATAACGAAATCTCCGTTCAGGCAATTTTGAGGTCGGTATATCGTATATTCAATAAATCAAATACTTTTATTATACCGATTTATATTTTAAAAAGTATAAAAATTCGGCAAAAATATTATAAATCATATTTTACACTTTCAAATTTTCTGTATGATAAAACTGTATTGATATTTGGAGACTCATAGTCAGGTGATCTACTGCGTTGAATGTGCAGGCCAAGAATAAGTTAATTCCGGCTGGAATTAGGATGGTATCGAATGAATAGTTCACTAGACATTAATTTTGAATACATTTAATGGACAAAAATCTATATATTAAAGAGGATATTTTTATTCTTTATTTAAGTATTTTTAATATGATAATGTTTAAAACTTTAACTAATCATAACAATTTACAAATGTAGCATTAGCTCTTTACGATAAAACATTGCCGCTGCAAATGCACTTCACGTGACTGTCTGTGGTTCAAGCATCTGCAAATAAATTCTGACATTTGATAAAATCGGGTATCGATCTTCGCTGTTTATTAGAATAAACATGTAATTGTATTAAGAATTTCTTTACAATAACAGATAATGACAAAAGTCATTTATTGATCGATAGAAAAGACCTTAAGAGTAAGATGAACGAGGTTGATAGTCTGCGAAGACATAGTTTGAAACGTTAGTTGCGTTCGCATGTAGGGGGAGTATGATGTGCTTTTACAACGCATGTGGACATGTGGTAGATGCTTGTTTAAGGTCTGATTGTATTGAGACATCGAATCTTATAAATGAAGGAGAAAGTTTCACTATGCTAAAAACTTGTTGTGAAATACTTATTTTATTTTCTTTAAAAAAAAAAATTTGTTGGTAGAATTTTAATAATAAATAAAAAGAGTTTTTTTTTAAAAAAAAAAAAATTAAAAAAAGGGATGATTTGAGACCCCCCAGAAATCTGATTCTAATCTAATCGAGATAATTTTTAAAAAATGAATAAATATGAATAAGTAGTTATAGTATGTCAGATAAACGCTTAATATTTATTTTCGGTTATAAAAGTCTTTGTTATAGGATGTTTATCACTAGATTTTAATTTGGAAAAATTGATTATAAGAATAATTTTTTAGAATAATGTAATATTTGTTCCATAAAAAATACTTTTAAAGTTTGATTAACGATGAAAAATATGTCGAAAGTTGATCATTGGTCAATTAACTTTTTCAAGAATTTTTTTTTTTTTTTATGCAAGAGGCATATTTATCCATGTATTACAAAATAAAAAACTTTTTATAATAAAAAGAATTTTTTTTTTATGCAATAGGAAATATTACGTACAGCCATGCATATACTTGCCACCCATTCCTCAAAAAGGAAATTTAAACAATGAGATCGACATGAAATCATTGTTTGAATTTCCTTTTTTTGGGAATGGCGGCAAGTATAGCCATGCATGTTTAAAAATAAAAAAGCTCAATTAACTTTTTATAATAAAAAAAATTTCCATTTTTTATGCAAGAGGCGTGTGTTTCAAAACAAAAAAAGCCCAATTAACTTTTCATAATAAAATTTTTTTTTTTTATATGCAAGAAGCGAAATTTTACGTACACCCATGCATATTTATACGTGTGTATCAAAATAAAAAAGCTTGATTAACTTTTCACAATAAAAAAAAATTTTTTTATATGCAAGAGGCGAAATTTTACGAACAGCCATGCATATTTTAACATGTGTTTCGAGTAAATATGCTCAATTAGCTTTTCACAATAAAAAAAAAGTTTTTTATTTTTTAGGTAAGAGGAGAAATGTTTCAAATAAAAAAAAAGTATATAATCGCAAATGGACGAGGTAAAAAAACAATTTTTTTGGTAATAAATTTATATATTTATAAGCGATTACCAAATGAGTAAAGTAATCAAAATCGAAGTTGATGATGTTGATAAAATAGATTTTGATAAAATCGATGTTAATGAAAATGATGTTGATAAAATTTTTACCTTCGATGATGAACGACATAATGTTAAACCTATTACTATGATAGAAATATCACCAAATGAAAAATACCTTATTACTTATAGTAAAGAAGATTGTTCAATTGTCGGTTGGAATGTTGAAGACATTGATAAGGTTCAACTTAAATTTGATCAAACTGTTAAAATGAATGAAGTTATTGAATATGATATCGAAAATTTATGTGTTTCTGATGATAAGAAACTTGCTTATTTTCATAAGAGAAGATATTTTCCTGAAAATTATACTGTTGGTAAGTACTAATTATTTGATTATGTAATTATTAAATTATGGTAATTGATTTTATTTTAATATCTTTTTTAGTAATCGATATGAATAATAAAGATAAAAAAATTGCATTAGATTTAAATACAAAAGATGATCATAAAAAGTATTGTTATTATACCTTTAATTTAAAAGGTGAATTTATTTTATATAGTGAATTTTACGTTCATAATACTTTTGGAGAACATAAAATTATTTGGATTTATTCCACACAAACTAAAAATAACAAATGGGAATGTAAGAGATTTTACAGGATACCTGAAGATTATGAATTAATTAGTATATCAAAATATGATCAAGTTTACCTGTATTCAAAAGATTCAGATAATTACATTTGTAAATGGAATATCAATACTGAAAAAAGTGTAAAAATATTTGTTAATGATAAGGATAAGAATAAGGTAATAAATATTATAAAATTATTTCAAACCAATTGATGTTAAATTATAATTAAATATATTAAATATTATTTATTTTTTAGATTGAAACAAAAAATATCGGAATATTCTGTAGTAAAAAGTTTAATATTTTAAAAGTCAATGATAAAATCATTGTTTATTCAATCGAATTGGGAATTACTATTGCTTCTTTGGATATGAATGATGGTAACCATTTTTAATAAATTTTATTTATACATTAATTATTACTCATATTAAATCACTATTTTTTATTTATTTAGATATTCAACTTTATAATTTTATGAATCATACTGGTTTATTTCTTTTACCTTCTTTATTCTATTCTACACCAGATAAAGAAATCAAATATTGCTGGAATAGTAAATACAAAAATATGTTTAATCAAACTTTACTTGAAGAACCAACTGATGATGAATCAACTGATGAATCAACTGATGAACCAACTGATGAACCAACTGATGAACCAACTGATGAACCAACTGATGAACCAACTGATGAACCAACTGATGAACCAACTGATGAACCAACTGATGAACAAACAAAGTTTGTGTTTGGAATTCTAAATGAACGCATTTGGAAATCTAAGTTTTATAAATATATGTCAAAAACTAAAGTTATTGAATATGATGATGATGACAAGAAAACTTACAATCACTTAAATGTTCATTCATTTAATCCATATATGGATACTGTGTCTACATTATTTAAAAAAGCAACAACAAATGATACAACAAAGGATGATAATAAAGTTAAATGTTCAAATGAATTAACTAGAAATTTAATTAAATGGGATATACGTGTTGGTGACAATAAAATTAAACTGAAAGTTTTTAAACAAATTAAACAAATTAATACTGAATGGGAATTAATTAGCAAGAGAATTGAAAATCATCCTTATAGATCTAATTATGATCATTATTTGATTGAGACTTCATTATTTTATAATAATGATATTGCTATATTGACATCATTTGGTATTCTTATTTACACTTTTAGTGAAAATAACAAATCTATTTCTTTAAACTATTTTTACTTTATGGAACGGTATTATAGAAATTACGGAGAAATATTTTCAAAATCTACTTTACCATTACCAAATTATGATAGTTATAGATTAAATGGATGGGTTTCAGATGCGAAAAACAATAAGTCAAGTCTTTTAAAATATGGAGATGATTTATTAACATTTGCAATTAAAGAACATAAGTTAGAGTTAATTGATGATATTTATAAAAAATGTATGACTTATTTTAAAGAAGATCCAATGAACAATAAGTCATTTTTAAGCATTATCACTTCTGCAATGCCATTACTAGATGAATATTATCCAGAATATATTCTAAAATATTCATCAGAAACGAATATGATCATAGATTCTTCTTTTTATAATATAGAATATCAAAATAAATATTTACAAATTTATTCTTTTTTTCAATCTCCTCAAATAGTTAATTTATCAAAATCTCTTTTATGGACAAATTATTATTATAAATTTTATTGGAAATTTAGAAATAGAGTTTTATTGTTAAAAATTATTAATGTTATTCAAGCTTTAATAATACTTTTAACTTTACCCCTTTATTTAGCTACATTTTATATTTTATCAAATTACAATTTTATTAATAATATTTACACTCCAGATTCATTTTCTTTTATTTATTTCTATACTGAACTTGAAATTTTTAAATTTTTAAAATTTTTTAAAAAAAGTATAATAACAACACCAAAAATTACTTTTATGATTCCTTATATTAATTTTGTTAATTATTCAAAAAATTATAATTGGTTCCTAGAATTAATTAGACCTCAATCTAGTCCATTTACTGAATCAATAAATAGAAATATCTATAAAACATGGAATGGTGAAGCATTAATTAATTTTAAATGGAATGTTTATGGAAAATATTATCATTTCATGATTTGGATTTTATTTATGACTTTACTAGGATGTTTTAATGCTGCTGCAACAATTTCTCAGCAATATATTAAAGAAGAAATTAGACAACAACTTTTTATTGCTTCAATTATACTTGGAATTATTCATCTGAATTTTGAAATTCGTCTATTTTTTTATAATATTACTAAGCGGTTCTATAATTCTTGGAATATTTTGGGTAAATATAAAATGTTTAATTTAATTATTTTACAATATTTTATTTAAGAAAATGAAATTAATAATTATATAATATTTTAAATTACAGAAATAATTACTTATGTGCTTACAGTTCACACTTCTATTTATTGGCTTCAAACAAATGATAAGAACAATGATTATCTAATTCAATTGCTTTCTTTTTCATGCTTATTTTTGGATATAAAATTTTTGTTATTTCTTAGAGAATTAGAACATTTTGGTATATATTTTGCAGTTTTTGATAGTGTTTTAAAAAGGATTTTTTCTTTTTTAATAGTCCTATTCATTATCACAATAAGTTTTGCACATGCATTTTATATTTTATTATCACCAAAATCCGAATTTTCACTTGAACAATATACAAATAATAATGATCCAAATAATCCTTGGAATTTAGCTACTAGTTATAGTCAAATAATTGATAATGATGGAAATATAAACTCCAAATCATTTATTATTCAAACACCTGATAAAAATACGAACATGTTTATAGATATTAAAACTTCTTTTTTTGCTATGTTTTTACTTTTAATAGGTACAGTATATTTAACATGATTATATAAATATACGCAAATATTTTCTAATATTTTTAAGTAATTCTTTTTTTTTATCAATAGGTGATTTAAGTGCATTATCCAATTGGTCATATGTAGACAATCCATCAGTTGTAATATTGATTGTTTTATTTTCCATCTTAATTGCAATATATCTTATGAACTTATTAATTGGAATGCTCAATATAGCAATTTTAGAATTTGATAATAGAGTCTCATATTTGATGTGGAAGGCAGAAGTTAATAATATTAATATTAATCATACCATTTCTGTTAATATACTAATGTATCAATTTTTATTTTTTAAAGGTTATGGCTAATATTGAGTTATTTTACCTATTACCAAATCAGAGACGTTGGAAAATATGGTTTCCTGAAGTAATGTATGTAATTTTGCTTTTATTAAAAAAAAATTATAATGTCATGATTTTATTAATTATTTAAATTAATTTTTCAAGACATTATTATGCTGATGTTGATAAAACCCAAATAGAAATTGAAAGATTGATTAAAGAGGGTGAATGGGATAATAAGGAATTCACAAAGATGCAAGAAAAATTATTAGAGCAACTTCAAATTAAATATAATCCTAATGACAATAAGGTAATATTGGAGAAAGTAAAATCTAATGATGAGAAATTAGATAAGTTAGAGAAATTAGAAAAGAAATTAGAGAAATTAGAAAAATTATTAGAAGAAATACGTGCAAAATAATTTTAATATTACATAAGTTTTATAATTTGATCACTGGAATTATTGGAATTATTATATTAAATAGACCAGTTTGTAATCAATTATAAAAATTGAATAAATGTATTTTATGTAGGAAAGTAAATCTTATTGATTAGTTGAAATAGTTCATTCATATAGGTGTTTTTAGTTTGAATTATAGCTAAAATCTAGTTGAAATTGACCAAACTGTTTTACCAAATTTATTTCATGTATGTTTAAAGAATTCAACCTACCACTTGTCATAGTTATTTTGGTTACATATTTGATTCTAAATTTTATATTTAATTTTATTCTGAATTTCTGATATTTGATAATAAATTTATATTTAATTTTCTTTCAACGTTTGATAAATTTTTTATAGATATAAAATTATATGTTATTCATCTAGTCTTTGAAATCTACATCATCTACGATCCACCATTTTGTTTACCATTTATTCACCATCTACAATCAACCATCCACCACCTAATTCCTGTTTAGAATTAAGGATTCATTTTTATTACTGCATTATAAAATATATTGTAAATGGATCTTTAATTCTCAAACAAAAAATTTAACATTTTAAATTTTTTTAATGTGAAAAATTAACCAAAAATCCTGATTTTTGAGATGAAAAAAAAAAACCTAAAAAAACTAAAACTAGACATATAGTATTGAACAATGTAATGTACTGTATATGAACATGAAATTCTGGTCCAGTCTGGTTCTCTGGTTACTGATCAAAGACTGGTACTGATCCAGCCCTAATTGTATTTGAGATGACATGAGTAAATTGCCTAATAAAAATGTGCGCCACATCATCAATGTAATTATTTCGTTCTTGTATGGTCATTCCGAATTATGTACTAATCCAAATTTGATAAATTAAAGTATATAGTAATTATACTGACTGAGCTCAAAAAAATTGATGATCTAAGTTTAAAAAAAAAAGGATCAAAGTATAAATATAAGTTTATATATTTTACTTTTTAGGGAATATTTGTTTGTTAATTTTCTTTTTATCATTTCTTTTCAATATTATTACTCTAATAATAATTATAAAATATTCAAAAAATAAAATTTTAACAGTAAATATAAACCAGTAAATATAAAAAGCAACATTATTTGAAATAGGTCTTGAATAAAGATTTAATGAAATCTTTAAATATTCTAAGTTTACTGCAAAAATACTTTCTATTTAAAGATTATTGGCGGATAATGTGGATTTAGACACTACAGGTAACCTAGAATCCACTCCAAATATAAATTTACTACTTCAACTATTAGTGAATCCAAGAGTTCTGCAGCAAGCTGCTACCATGGTCACTTAACAAACACCTTCTGCTTCTACTTCATTACCTATTCCTACCATCAAATACTCCTACAGGCATTATTAACACATTATTGGTAATTGAATATAAATGTTTTAAAAAACTAAAAAAATAACATTAACAATATTAATAATAATTGTTAGTTATCAATACAAAATCCTATTAGGCTATTACTAAAGAAGAATGGAGACAATGAGAAAAAATGAAACAAATAAAGGAGGACTGGAAAAATTTTCTTCATTCATCATATGATACATATTGGACTTCAGTTTGTCAAGAGCAGTTTATGGAAGCACATACAGTATATATGAGACACATAACCAAAATGTTTCATCAAACTATCTTTCACCATCCCAGGTTTCCCCATTATAGGAACAAATGAAAGTTGAGGAAATTTCTTGACTAACATATTTGAACAGGTCCTTAGTATATTTAGTAAAAATCAATATATACATAATTTTTTTTAACTCTTGATTTTTGCTCTTACAGATACAGTATATTATTGAAATGTCATTATTTTTTGTTGTTCTAGCTGTTCCTTTTCCTAATTCTTTCTAAATCAAGCTTGTCAAAATAAACAATATTAATGAAATAGTTACTATTAAAAAGAAGAATACAATACTTTACATCTCAAAGAAATGACATAGAATACCAAAAGGATTTCTTTGGTTAATATAATTATAATAGCTTTGAGGATCTTATAATTTAAAAGGTTTTAGAAGATCTTTGTAAAGAAACTAATGAGTGAGAATCACTTAAAGCATTTAATGCAAAAAGTTATACAAAAATTGACATAAATTTTGGATCTATAAATTATTATCAACTGATAACATTTTAAAGATTTTTTAAGATGTTTCAAGTGATTGCAACCACATTCTCATGCAACCACCTTTGCCTGCCACCACTGGTAAGTGTCTTCCAATGGTTTATCTCTCAAATAGCATTATCTCACATCTTATATTTTTTTCATTTGATTAGAGAAAAGACAATTGGATTTGGATGATTAGAATGAAGTCTGATACTGAAAAAAGGTAAACTAACAGATGTGTTAATAGTGCCTGACAAAACTAAAAATATCAATATTTAATTAAATATTTATTTCTTAGTTCTGAAGACAAAATTTTACTCATGCTCAAAAAATCATGGAGGATATAAAGAAACTTCCTGAGAATCATAATGTTTACTCAAATCCTGAAACTTTATTTCACTACCATTTCCATTCTCTGACAACAAAAAACCAGTAGAGAGGTTTTCTATTAAAGATAGTAAATTTTAGTACATGGGAAGAAAGGTTGTTCTAAATATAATTAAAGAACTTGTATTTGGGGATGGTTATAAAAAATGCTTCATTATAGCAATATGGGATACGGGAAGTCATATATCCTTACAACAATAGTATGTTTTCTTCTTAGAACTGGAAAGCATGTAGCAAACCTTCCTGATTGTCATGAATTAGCTATGAATACAAAAGACTACATTATATTTTACCTATGAAAATAATAGTGATGAAATTGATAAAATTAGTAAAATCAATGCCTGTGATATACTTGAAGAAATAGTAGAGTTCTGTATAAAAGAATCAGATGGCTGCATTATTGTTATAGTTCAGATGAATGATTGGAGGAACGAACAATTAGTAAAAGAATTTATGTAATTCTAATGTTTGTCATGCAACTTATTTTCAGAATCAGAATAATTATTATTATATTGAAGTGTATTGATTAAATTTTAACAAATATGTTTATATTTCTCCTATTATCTTTGAAAAGTTACATAGAGAAAGAAAAAAAATACAAGAAATATTTATTTGGAATTAATATTTTAAATCATTTTAACATTTTTTTCGTATTTATTTATTTTTGTTTTTTTTTTAAAAAAAAATCCTAATTATATATAATGGAAAAACTAAAAGAAGTTTTAATATTGAAGATGAAAAAAAGGCAATTGGTGATATGTATTTTTGATTTTTCACAAATTTTTAGATGAAAGAAGTAACTTATGCCAATATAAGAAAAAAAATTCTTATTCAGTCCGATTTTCAATCTTTTTTGATTGATATTAAATCTTAAAAAACTTGATATATAAACAAACTCTCCGTTCAGGAGATTTTGGGCCGTTATATTGAATATTCGATAAATCAAATACTTTTATTATACCGATTTATATTTTAAAAAGTATAAAAATTCAGTATCTAAAAAAAAATATTATAAAATCATATTTACACTTTATATAGTATTACAGCAAATTGCAAAATTGTGCGACCACCTTATGGTTTTTCAATTTGAAAATTTGATATTTTTAAAAATCAGTAAAAATCAAGTTTATGACTTTTTAAAATAAATAGAAATATATAATATGATTTTATACTTACAATATCCATATTGAAAGTGAAAAAGTGAAACTTTAAAAAGTTTACTATTTTATGTAAAGTAACACTTTAATCACAATCATGTGATTTGTGACCACATGATTTACGCAGAATTTTTTTGGGGTTGCAATGCACGCACTACGTGACTGGGCATCTGCGCAAATAAATTCATTTTACTATCATATTCTATCGGCTATCAAAGACTTTTTTTTTAATTACATAATAAATGAAATAAATAATGCTATTATTTTTTTCTACATCCTGTTGAAGCTCAATTTCGAGAAAAGTTTTATTTAAACGATTAATCATCAAAGGGAAAAATAATTTCTCATGACATTTAATAAAATCGGGTATCGATCGTTGCTGTTTAGTAGATTGAGTTTTATGATCCTTTTAATAGATATGTAATTGTATTGTAAGAAGAATTTCTTTACAATGACAAAGTCATTATTGATCGCCCTGAGAGTAAGATGAACGAGGTTAGTAGTCTGCGAAGGCATAGTTCGAAATGTTAGTTGCGTTGGTAGATGCTTGTTTAAGGTTTGATTATATTGAGACATTGAATCTTATAAATGAAGGAGAAAGGTTTTCTATGTTAAAAACTTGTGAATCACTTATTTTTATTTTTCTTTAAAAAAAAATTATTGGTGGGTTTATAAATAAAAAGATTTTTTTTTTAAAAAAAAAAAAAAAAAAAAAATTAATAAAGGGATGATTTGAGAACCCTCCCCCGTAATCCTATTTCAGGCTACATCGTTTAAAAACGGTGATAAAGTATCGTTTTAATAAAAAAACATAGTTATATTTTATTAATACTTTTTACCAATCATTTACCTGTAACAAGTAAAAATAAAGTTTTTTGAGGCTTCTATGTAACATCAGTTCTCTATCAGAAAAAAATAATTTTTTATAAATAATTTGCAAAGTAAATTATCACTTAGAAAAAATATTAATCACGCATATCGACAATCATATTTGATGATCCTTTGGAAATACCGGAGCAAAAAAAAAAAAAAAGAAAAGAAAAATATAACAATATATTAAGTACCCAGTTACCACATATTTATAATTTTTTGAAGAGTATCTCCGATAAAAGGATTATTTAAGGAAGTGAATACAAACATGATATCTTTCATGTATTTCCTATTAAGAATCTCATTTAAAGTATGCCATTCATTCTTATACTAAATTTGTGTTACGGACACAAATGCACGCCAAAAGAGTAACGTTGCATTAGATTAGCCCATACTTTAAAAAACAAAAGACTAAGAAAAATCTTGTGACTCCATAGATATCATTGTTTGAGTAAAAATATAAACAAAAAAAAAGAAAAAAAAAAAAAAATTCTGAAAAACGAAGTTTGGCTAAAATTCTCTACTGTATTAGAAAAAAAATAATTTTTCTGGAGATTATTGGTCTAGAATTTTTATGGATCCAATTCCATGGAATGTGACAGAAAAAAAAAAAAATAATATACAATAAAAATATTACGAAATTTTAGAACTATACACCCTATAATTATTATAAAAATAACGAAAAATTTTTTATCGAAACAATGATTAGTTAATCTTGTGCATGATGAATATTCTCTTATTTACCGTGCTTTGTTACTGAGTATTTAAGTACTATAACATAAAGTTATAATGGAACAGAGTTTTATTATAAACAAAAATACAACCCATAAAAAAAAGATATACCTTAATAATAAAATAGAATAAAGATAGAAAGAAACCACAATGCTGTACTACCAAAATTAATTTCTATTTAATTTAATGTATATTGACTTAAATATTGGTTTAAAAAACTTTCGAGGTTTTCTTTTTGTTCAAAAGTAAACGCTAATTTCTCATTCACATCCTGTTGAAACTCAAAACCAAGAAAATTTTTATTCAAACAATTATTAATCAAAAGAGGGGAAACGATTTCGCATGATATCTGATAAAACCTGGCGTCATGTTGTTGTTGATAGTAGAAAATACATCTATTTTCGTTAGATTGAACGTTATTTTCTTTTAATAATTTGTTTAATAAATAAGTAACAGTGTTGTAACAGATTTCTTTGCATTTAACATAATAATGACAAAATTCATTTGGTGGACTACAGAAAAAGGTAGTAGGATGAGTTGCAAGTTGATTCAACGTTACGTATTGAGGATGAATATTATCCGCAGTAGTCACGTGAAAAGCGTTTGCATCCTGTTGTGAAGAAATGGTAGGGACGTTGTTATATTGAGGAATATTTGTAAATGAGGGCGGAAGGTTCTCTGAGTTAGAGGGTTGAACTGGATTCATATTAGATAAGATAAATGAAGGTAAAAGTTTCACTAAGTTAGAAACTTGATATTGGCGACAGTAATTATTGAAAAGGGAATTTTTTTTAAAAAAAAAAAATATAAATAAAATCAAGTAAAATAAAATAAAAGATTTAGTGTTTAATTTTTACATTAAAATAAATATAATTAATTACTGAGAATTTTAATAATAATCGAGAGTTTATTTGATTTTTTTCCTTACAAATTTTCGAGTTATAGGGGCATCGACATTCAATAGAAAAAAGATTAAGTAAGGAAGTAAAATCTTGTAACGAAAACGAAATTAACAACCAACAAGGCTCATTTATATATAAATTTTGTGAATATTATTTTGATCAAAAATATTTTAAAAATGAAAACTTTATTACCAATATATTATATTATATTTATTATGGTGATATGAATAACGAACAGTGAGTTTACAATAATGCCTAATATAGAAAATAATAACTAATTGCATATCATATTTCATCAGGTTTACCAGCCACATCAAACAAACGTTGGAGATGAAATGGCAACATTAAACTAAATAATTACGATTGGAATACATTATAATGGCTTGAGAAGGCATAAATAATACTCGTTATTTG
The DNA here is from genome assembly GCA_003833135.1 of Oehlia diaphana. Lineage (NCBI taxonomy): Eukaryota > Fungi > Glomeromycota > Glomeromycetes > Glomerales > Glomeraceae > Oehlia > Oehlia diaphana. The sequence continues at coordinate 120,840 of QZLH01000036.1, forward strand.
GTAATAGACGAAAGGGTTCAGGTCTTATATAAATCATAGAAAGAAAATTGTCGATTTTTACATGATAATTGTAAATTTGTACAACATAATCAATCGTAAAATCTTAATCATCTAAATTTTCAAAAAGTTATACTTTATAAAATGTCTAGTTTGTAATTAATGATTGCAAACTTGTTTGGCAAGTATTTATTAATTATTAATAATAATTACAGATAACAATAGAAATTTTGGGTTTTTTTAAATAATTAAAGAAAAATTGCTTTTTTTTTCTTTTGCGCAAAAGATTACGTCGATCAACAGATTTTTAAGTTGTCACATAATCAGTTTGCATGTCCACATGATCTTGTACACATACAATTACACACCACGAATGGATATAAAAAATTTTCTTCTCCGAAATAAAGAGATTTTATTAAATAGATAAAAATAGATGAAATTTTTATTATTTTTAATGAATGTAATTTATGTAAATCGAATAAAATTTTAAAATAAATATAAATCGAATAAATTTATTTTAAAATAAATATAAATTAAAATAAAAATAAATCGAATAAATTTTAAAGTAAATATAAATTGATTAAATCTTAAAATAGATATAAATTAAAATAAATATAAATCGAATAAATTTTAAAGTAAATATATATTGATTAAATTTTAAAATAAATATAAATTAAATAAATAAAAGTATATAAAAATAAATAAATAAATTTTATTTTATTTATTTATTTTAATAAATGTAAATTACATAAATCGAATAAATTTTAAAATAAATATAAAATAAAATAAATAAAAACTTAATGAACGTGAAATATATACATTATATCCAATAAATTTTGAATAAGTTGAATTTAAACATAAAAAATAAGAAATGATATAAGCTTTAACGACATTACAAATTTATCCTTATCAATAAACATCGAATTTAAGTTTTTTTAATCAAAAAAAAAAAAAAAAAAAAAAAAAAATTTTCCAACTTTTAAATTCGCAAGGAAGTGTGAAAGAAAATTTTTGGAGAAGGTAAAGGGCAAAAAGCGTTCAATTTATAACTTTTTGTAAAGTGTAAACTATTAATACTATTAATGAACCATTTACTCGATAAATAGGGAATGAAAATAGAATGGTCACATGGATTATTCTATACACAAACCGTGTGATTTGCAAAAACTTAACCTATTCAGACAAGACAAATGTTTTACGTTTCGTACATATATTATTCAGTTACAAAATTAAGATCATACTTCCTGTCGCATATGCATTGAAAAAATCAACAACGTAATTGTTTTTTATAAGGCATCATTTCATACCTGTCAGTATTTATGTATGACATATTAAGTGAAAGAAAAATATGGGGATTTAATTTTACAGTAAATGTTAAAAGAATATTTTTAGTTAGGTCTTGTTTTTTATTAATTCTTTTAGGAGTCCTCCGCTAGGGAGTTAGGGTATAACATATAAATTAGATTACTGTTTCTTCTAAATGTAGAAGACGTATCTGAAATTTTACAGTCTCCGTATTTGTCTAAATCTCAAAAACAAAAAAATAAAAATAAAAGTATACTTTTATTATACTTCGAAATTTTTTTTTTTTGAACCTATTGATTCGACAAATCGGGAATGTCTATAAAATCTATTAAACGAATTTGGTTAGTAATTTAGTAATTAATGGATGACTATTTGTACAAAATTTCATGTGATCTGTACAGTGAACACAAAAGCTTACCATTGGATATAATTTACTGTCGCACTAAGTGACGCTCGTGATTAGGAACTCAAGTGTTTAACGGATAAATTTTATTCCGAATCTGATTGTAAGTTTGCATATACAATGGCTCATGAAAACGTTTCAGTAAAACAAACTTTTTGGTAACTTTCTTACGAGTACCAGCTAAACTATATGTAATTTTTAAATATCTCACACAAGAATTTCGTCGCGTTTTTTTTTATAAAAATCAACGGAAAATACATTCATATCGGACGTAAACGTGAAAGAATAAAGATAATTTATAAAATTAGGTAATAGGTAGTATTAAAATAAATGTTTTTTTTTTCAACCCAATTTTCATACCTTTAATTGTTCAGGACTGTGGCGCGCGTCAACCTGACGCAGGTTTTAGACGTGCAATATAAATATATTACTTGTTTTCTCTTTCTTTCTCCCAAAATATGGCAAAAAGCAACGTTCCGACCGTTACAAATGATAAGTAAGCGTGTCATCGCCCGGTGGCTACCATAGGGCTGATGTACTTTGTAGATGTTATAGTCTTCGCCGATAAGCTGTTTTGCGGGGGAAGTTGCTGTATACGAGCAAAGTGCCATAGAAGTTACTATTTATAATAGTCATGGTAGTGGTGAGGATTATCCCGAGGATCTTTATGATGGATAGTGTGGTTATGCCCGAACCTAAGCATGTCTTCGTATCCTGTAGACAAACTGTAACCTTTCGCTCACTTAGCTGGTCAAACCTCCTCATATTATTATATCCTCTTTTGTAGTTCTATTCAAGGCACGTTTTTCATTAAAAGCTTTCTGCCGTAAAACTTTCCTCTGCAACAACGTTCTTTCTCGCCTCTCCAAGCAACTTTTGCACATATCTCGGTGACGTATGCTAACATAGTATAATAAATTTGTATTTTATTTCAAGTATCACCTTTTATTTAATTTTTATCCGGATATAAGGAATCTTTTGATCCAAATGGCTATGTGACATGCTTAATTTGAAGAATGTTGTAAACATACTACTGTAAGTAAAATGACAAAAATGACGGCAAATCAATTTTCAAAAAGAGATACGAAGGATCAAGAAATCTTTTCGTGTTTATTTTGTAAATCTACAACCGTATAATCTAATCTGGTGTTTGTTCTATTTATCGTACTATAGAAATGGTAAAACAATCACAATGTTTTATGTTTTAAATTGAATATTAAAAATAACAACTAATATGTTTTATGTTTTAAATTGAATATTAAAAATAACAATTAATATATTTCAAAATAATTCAACATTGTTAAATATTATTCATTATAATTGATTATCGGGACTAAAATTCCATGGGAATATTAATATTTAATATAAGCTGAATGTATAACTGGAATTCCCTTTCTGACATAAATAAGTACGTAATTACTATGATAATGATATCCTTTTTATTACATATATGTATGTAAATATACAGTATACAGTATATAATTTTTAAAAAATATTTTTTGGCTATAATTACATTGGGATTATTAAGCAATGATTAGAGGGCGTTACATCGATGAAACGCCATCTTGTCATTTCTTTTTATGAATTGAAATTATTTCACATATGAAGCAATGATTAGAGGGTTACTAGCATTTCAATTTCAGGACGGATTATTATGTGGGATTTTACGTAATCAACGAAAAGGTTTTTTTGAGGCCCGCGATTCGATTTGTCCACAACATAAATAGAATAAGTATCAACTTACAATTTAAATTTCATATCCCATTATAACTATTACTCATCATTAATATAAAGCATTTGACTTCCTTTCGATATTCACAAAAAACTTTCCATACGTTGGAACCAAAATACTACAAGACTTTTAACCATCTTCCATCAAAAAAAAAAATAGAGTGTTTCTTTGATTAGGATCTGTGTTATCAATATTCATTATAAAAATTACTATTATAAGGCCGGGCAAAAAAAAAAAAAAAAAAAAAAAAAAATTCTCGTGACCCGGCCGTGTCAGTTTTCGAAAAAATGGAATTTTTTTTTATAGTAAAAAATTTTTTATCACGTGATTTTAAGTTATTGGCCAATGTGGCGTAAAAAAAAGTCATTTTAAAATTTTATGTCACGAGAATCTAAAAATTTTTTTTGCCCTACCTAATAATAATGATAGATAGAACTTTCAAGATGTTTATATTAAAAATAATAATTTACATGCGCAAGCCATTAAAAAATTATAATTAAAAATTATGTCAAACAACAATTTAATCATGAGCATTATAACAAATTTGGGTGAATAAAGTAAATAATGTAAAATTAAAGTTCCTATTTGTCTGTACTTATACGTAACAGAACTCATATGTTATCAAGTCACTTCAATAAAAATATTAACTTTCTTTTCTATATTCTTCGCGTATAACTTCAACAAGAACGGTTACGGCACCAGCATCAAGTACTTTACCTACACTTCATGGTGCTTATTTTTCTATACCTCTTATGCTGTTATGCAATTCATACGCAATTTTTCTGAATTATTACGAAATTGTTTGAATGTTCTTGAACTTTCTTCATCACATCCACATACCAACTAATTAAATGTGATTTATCAATAGAATACTTGCCTACATGTACAGTATAGGTTTCCATATGATCTCAGTTTACGTTATACTCTCATATAATTATTGAAAATTTAACTAATATCAAGGTTGGTCGACATGATGGAAAAGTTAGACACTTGAATTGAACAGGGGTTTGAAGCAGTTCATATTTTAAAATGATCCAATTTTTTATTATGAATAACATCTTGAGATCTCAATTAGTAAGTTACATCTCATATTTATGTGATAAGTCAACTTTTATTAGTCATAAATTTTAATTTTACATTAAATTTATTAGGTTGAATTCAGTAGAAGATGGTTTATAAAATAAATCTTATGCCAATAAACATGCATATTAACGAGGTTTTGCTATTTTCTAACGGATATTATAAAGAATATTGACGCCTCGTCACGTATTTTGTGACATGTTCTTAATTGAGTCAATTAATGATTAAGATTTGAATGACACCTCGATAATTGAAATTTGATTAGTTGATCTCGGGCTCATGCGGAGCCCGGATCAACCAATCAAATTTGATTTGCCCAATATTAACGCATTTCGTCATTTTCGTGCCGCGCCTATTAATATCATGTGATATTATTTACTCCCAACCGGTTATTATGTACATGTGGATCGCTTATAAAAGGTTCCATTCTTTCCAATGTTAAATTTTTTTCCCACAAATTTGTTTTTCTATTTTACTAAAAAGAAATTATTAGAAAAATGAGTGGTAATAAACATTTGCAAAAATCACCTCAAAATTCACCTAAATTTACTCCTGATAGTAAACCAAATGATAAACAAAAATCTCATGAAAAAGCTAATAATAATCCTATAAAAGAATCATCAAAAATGACGCCACAATATCAGGTATCAAATAAAACAATTTTTAACACAATATATTTGATATTTATATTTATGAATATATTTTGATGTTTATTTTATAATTTTATTTAAAAGAATAAGGATGATTGCAAGGTATTGCTTGTTTAATCAATTTATGTTTATGAAATTATGAATTATCTATAAAAATTAAACTTGAAACTCACAAATATTTTTTTTTTATACTTTCATAGAAAAATAATAATCACACTGATAAATCCTGGGAGGTATTGCTACTAAGAGTTTAATAAAATATTTAAATATTTTATAAGCGAATTTTTTTATTTTGCTATTAAATATTATATTTGAAACTATATATAATAAGGAAACTATCATTAACGGCTTCCAATTGGATTCGCCATTACCAGAAGATGTACAATCTCATCGGGGTTTATTAAAATTTCAGCGTAAAACTAAGCATAAAAATAAACAGGTAACGTTAAAAAAAATGGGTCGACAAAAAATATATTTGTTAAAAACTAAAAATTATATTTTAAATTATTAAGTATAATCGCGAAATAATACAAGAAGAAAATCGAGAAAAGGTGTCGGTAAATATAAAGATTTTTTTTTTTTATTATTAATTTGAAGTTTATGAATTATTTTTTAAATTTTTTAAAATTTTTTTTCATTCAAATTCTAAAATAAGGATAAGAAGACCAGATATGAAAGTTTTGGGGATGCATGGGGATGGGATGATGATATTTAGTCAAGTGAATTCTCATCATCCTGATATTGAGAATGAAAGAATAAATAAAAGATGCAATGTTTTTAACGATCATATATTTATTTATTTTAGTATTATCAATTATAGTAGTAGTAGTATAAATATTTTATAGTATTTTTTTTATTTTTTATTTTTGTATCTTATTAAATTAAATCAAATGTTTTAAAACGCGGGTATTTATTATTTGAAATTCGAATTATTAAAATATTCAAAGTTAAAATTATTAATGTTTGAAATTTTGATCAATATAACGAATCTATAAATGTAAAACTTTCAAAGATTAAGTATTAATTAAGTAAACTGCCAAAAATATCATAATGGACCTTATCTAAATTTATATTTTATGAATATTGTACGGTATTGTATTTATATTGGCTAACGTCACGAAGTGACGTACAATATCTATATTATCGTACAGCTAATGTAAATCGTGCTCAAATAACAGATGAATTCAATATTGTACGCAAATAAATTATTGATATATTGGTATCAATATTGTACGATAATGAGGGCCGTGCGATTAAATTTTGAATAGTATAAAATTACGGTATATGTGCTTTACAAATTAAAATGTAATTTTAGCAAGAAAGTCAGATTTGTTAATAAAATTTTTTTTTTGCATTTAATTCGTTTATTAAGATTATTAAGTAAATTTACTATGAAACCACTGTGAAACTTTGACATTTAATTTGAGCTTACTTTAGCCCCAATTTAAAATATGAAGATCTGAGACATGGAATTGCAGAATTTTGTTTATATCACACCACATACTGTATATCACTGCTTTCGTGCAACAATTTGTCAGAGGAGGTTTATATAATTTGTATGACCCTTCGGAAGTTCTAATGTCTCCCGTTTCCTAGTAATAATAATTATTTATCCCCAATTCCTCAATTATACGGTGACGGGATAAATAATATCCGAACTCTCTTCCATATAGAATTAAATGCAATATCAAAAATTCCAATTATACCATTGGGACGAGGAATAAATTAGAATGAGTTTGGCTTATCTTCAATCGCCCAGATAATTTAATAGAAGTACTCTTATAATGTCACAAGGAAACGCCGTCGCCTTTACGTATTACGATTAAATCTATTCATGAAGTAAAAATAAGTATCTCAAATCTCAATTTGTTGGAACGCAACCAATGAAATCAATGATAAAGAGCATCATTCAGTTGATCCAATCGTATAAAATTTTAGCGTATAGTTGTGAATAATCATTTATTTTAAAATTTCAATCGATCAATTAAAATACAGTTATAAAAGAGTGATAAGTTAATTGACCTAAATAAATATTAAAGATGGATTTTTAGACGTTTGAAATAGCGAAGAATTAAATCTTTCTACTTTTTTGTCTTTACCAAATTCTATTTATTTCTATCATTCTAAATAATTTTTTATGCGTATAGACGAGTTTATAAAATAAATTTACTTTTCATAAATTAATAAGAAAATAGATTTATTAATACTTATAGTTGAGCTTAATTATAAGAGAAATACATTTATAGACAACTCATAAATATTTATACTTCAAAATTTATAAACTTTTAATATTTTGACTTATTCTAATTTAATTTAATAAGTATTGACCTAAATATTGCCTTAAACAACATTTAAGATTTTCTTTTTGATCAAAAGTAAATGCCAAATGCTCTTGTTCCGCATTTTGAAGCTCAATTCCAAGAAAATTTTTATTCAAACAATTATTTATTAAAAAGGGAGAAACGATTTTACATGATACCTGATAAAACCTGGCGTCGTGTTGTTGCTTATAGTAGAAAATACATTCATTTTCATTGGATTGAGTGTTACGTTCTTGTAATGATTTATTTAATAAATATGCAACGGTATCGTAACAAATTTCTTTACAGTCAACATAATAATGCAAAAAGTCATTTGGTGGTCGGTAAAAAAAGACTTTAGGATGAACAGGAGGTATTTGTTGAGGGGGTGCAGTTTGTGATTGCATATTATAATTTATATTATCATATTGATCCTGAGGCGTAAAAGTCATATAAAGTGCTTTTGCAGCGTAGGAGGTAGAAGCTTGTTCATGTGGCGATAAAGTAGGAACGTTATTATCTTGATCAGGATAAGTAGTAATAATTGAAGGTGACAAATTTTCAGTATAAGAAACTCGAATTCTGGATTGAGTTTGATTCATAGCTTTAAGTATGAAATGTGGATATTTTTTTTTTTTTAAAAAAAAAAATATTATCGTTAGTTATTAGATTTAATGAAAATTAATATCTTATAATATTACGGGGAATACATATATTATGATAAAAAATCTTGAACGAAATCTAACGAATGCGATATTAAACTACGCAAGATGCCGAATAGGCGTCTTTCTCTCCTTTTTTTTTTGTTATTTAATAAAATAAATTAGCCTATTTGATAACGAGAATATTAAGGAAAATTTTTTTTTTAAATTTTCAATTATTTTTTTCATGCCCTTTTATATTTTTCGTATGGAGGGACAATTTAATTACAATTGTTAAATGTTGTTTCACAATAATATTTTTTAGGAACCATAACGAGAATCTGTGTTAAATAAGCAAGTTTTATAATTAATGTCTTGGTATTAATGAATCATACATTCCCATTTGTCAATTTTATCGTTTATGGAATTCGTGTGACATTTCTAGACAATCAAAATGTAAATTATGATGTTTCATATTATTTATTAGAGTACATAATTGTACCACCAAAAAAAAATAGTGTCACGTGCTTGTTGATAAATTAAATACGTCGGAGTTTTTGGATATTTAGGATATTTATTTAGGCACTCGGTGCCGTTTCTCTCCTTTACCATCTTTTTGAATGTCAAATCCTAGCATTTTTTTGTGTAGGGTTGCATGTGATCGTCCGGTAATTCAATATTTCAGAATGCTTTTTTTTTCATTCAAATATATCATTTAAACGGCGATAAAGTGTAAAATTTTCACATTTTAATAAAAAATGATTTCTAGGTATTTAAATATAATTATTTTATAATGATTTAACATATTTAGCCTTTTTGCAAAATATTATAATTTGAACTCGTAATATTATCTCAAGTTCTCAACATTTGAATAATAAAAATTATAGTATATTTAATAAAATTCTATACAAAATTTTAGCTGAAAAGTATTAGGCAATTTAATTGTATGAACAAAAAAAAAAAAAAAAAATGAATAGATTTAGTTGAATAATTTTCAACTTCTATCTTGATACTATATATATATTTGTAAATAAATAACAAATAATAGGTTATTTAAGAAAATGAGTGTAACATGAAAATATCAATGAATTTCCTTATTAAGAATTCATTCAATTGATATTCATTCGAAATGAATCTTGTGCTACTGTAATACAGCCAAGATTTTAAATCTGTAATAATAGAAGCCAAGATTTAAATCTGTAATACAGATGCCAAGATTTTAAATAATAAACTTCATAATTATTTATTAGGAACATCTTCTTTATTTAATAAATAAATAAAATTTTCTCTTTTCGTGACATTGTGACAATTATCGATCGCCTAATTACTTATTTTGGGAATTTATTAATTAGGAGTATATGAGCTGAAAGTATCCCTGAAGTAATTTAATTTAAATAGCAGTTCGTTCAAAATAATATTAAAAAAAATTTTCAATAGTTTAATAAGAAACTGTTATATAAAACAATAATAATATTATGTGACTTCAAACTTTATAAAAAATGAACTACGTGACATGACGAAAAATCTAAACCGATAAAATGATAGTAGAGAAAACATGAACTGTACATTTTTATCATTTTTATTTTAACAAATAATGATTCAAGATAATAGTAACACGGAATATTGACGCAGAGTTACATGATCAAAAATAAATAACGATCTGTTCTATGCGTTATTATTATCCAGTCGTTATGCGTCTTCAATAGTAATTTTTTTTTCTTTCAACAGGACTTTTTTCCAAAACAGGTTTAAACATATTATTTTTTTCTTTAGGTTAATTTTTTTTCCCGCGCCCGGATAATTTCGGACACTCTAATTTAAAAGAAACTGGCGTTGTATAATAATTTCATCGTACAATGGTGTAACTTTCGAGTGTTTGTGGCAGGATCTGTTAACGGAAAATCAATATCATTATAAATAAGCTTTGGAATTTACTTTTCAACAACCACCTTTTATTAAATTCTTTTTTAAAAAATAATTTTTTCATTTCCAGATAAAAAAGAAAAATAATAAAACTTTCAATCTAATAAATCTATTATTAAATAAAATAAAATTCTTTAGCAAATATATTTTCTTTTTTTTAAAAAATACAAACATATATCTTTCGTTTATCTTGTCATTAATATATATTCGTTACTAAGTCTGATATGAACCAAAATAAAGTTTCTAACTCGGGGAACCTTTTACCTTCATCTGACATGAATCAAGATCAAGCTTTTTCTCAAGATAACAGTGTCAACACATCTTACATGACTACTGCGGTTCGGGATATTCATCCTCAATATGATAATACGCAAACGTCACCTCAACAAACATTACAAACTACACTTACAACTACTTCTTTCCATCCTACTATCTTTTTCTATCGACCTCCAAATGAATTTTGTCATTATTATGTTAATTGTAAAGAAATCTGTTATGATACCGTTACTTATTTATTAAACAAATCGTTAAAAGAAAATAACGTACAATCTAACAAAAATGAGTGTATTTTCTACTACAAGCAACAACATGACGCCAGGTTATATCAGGTATCATGTGAAATAGTTTCCCCTCTTTTGATTAATAATTTCTTGAATAAAAATTTTCTTGGATTTGAATTTCAAAATTCGGAACTAGAGCATTTAGTATTTACTATTAATCAAAAAGAGAACCTCGAATATTATTTAAAACAATATTTAAGCCTTCATTTATTAAACTAATATTAAGTTTTTTTCATTCATAGTTTAAATTTATCAATTTACAATTTGGTAGTATTGTTGTTTCTTTCTATCTTTATTTTGTTTATTATATTTTTAAAGTTGTATTTCTGTTTATAATAAAACACTGTTTCATAGTTATAACTAACTTTGCATCATAATATTGAATTTTCAGTGACAAAGTACGTTAAATAAGAGAAATATTGTATAAAATTCATATATTTAATTCCAGTACTAAATATCAAAAAAAAATTGAAAACGAGATTGATTAATTATTGTAACATCTAAGCCCGTGATAAGTCACGTTGCCACCTTAGATATTAACAAAATAATTCTTTATTAGTAATAAAAAATAAATACAACAATTTAATAATATTAACTAATAATTAAAACATATTTTTCTAAAATTCAAAAATACGATAGTTTCCCCATATTAGTAACCTTCAAATACCATTAATTTAATTAATGTGGCACTTTTTCATCATAAGAAAAAGGCAAAAAGAATCGAAATTATTTGTTCCAAAGGTAAAATTTAATATTTCCGAAATTCATAACTTGTAAAATTATTTTTCAAGAGGTCGGATTCCCTGGCTTTTTAAGCTTTTTCATTTTCATTCGTTCCTTATTAATTCACTATTAAATTACTATATCTGGAATGATCTTCATAATAACCGTTGCTTTATTTCCTTATCTCAATCAATTTATTTATGATTAAATATTCGAATACCAATATTCGTCCGGTTTTCGTCCATTATTTGTCCGGGTTTCATCCGGTTATCATCCGGTTTTCGGTTTTTATTTTTTTTTCATCCAAACATAACAGCATCAACCATTTTGAAAACGGCGATAATAATTATCCTAAATTGACCATTAGTTTAACGTCGGACGTTAAATTTATAACTAAAATACTAAAAACATATACACTAATTCTAAATATAATACTGCGCCTCATAACTACTAGTATATTACGGCATTACATTATTTACTCGATGTTTGCTCGTATGATCACGTGATCAACAAATTCCAGAATATTTTGTTAAATTTATAGCTGAAGGACAAAAGACGCCCTCAGATAACATTAAAGAAGCAATACTGCTGCATTCGCAGGATTTAGAATAAAAGAAAATGCGTGAACATGACCTTAGCCCTAGAAAAAAATGCAAGGGAATTGCCGCAAAAGCGATCATCAAAAATCAAATTCGTCTTACATTTTTTTTTCTAAGGGAAATTTAAATAAGCTAAATAAAGCAAACATAAAACCACAATTCTTAAAATTATTAAAGCTGAAAATCCGATATTCCATCGAGGGATCTTCATTTTTAGCGTTAGGTTGAGTTCGCCTCTTACCGTAATATTTGATGCATTTATTTTATCTTATATAAATTGCACGCCTATATCATAGCCCATTAGAATCTTAAAAATCCATTAGATTTCGCGTTGTTTATTTGTATTTATGGAACCTATTTATTTTTCAGGTTATATTGGTCAGCATACGACAACAATTAGTTAACAGTAAAACAAATAATTAAACCACGCATACCTTTCGGATTTTGTGATCAATACTCATTACTAAAGATGAAAGAATCACTAATTAGAATAGAAAAATCCCATGTATTTAATCATGTGATAATTAAATCAATCGCAGGAGTTAATTTTACCGAATTCGTCATATTCTATTTTATTATAAAATCTCTCATCTTGTAGCGATCTACATGCACCTAGTCGCGCGGTAAATTTTTTGGCGTAAAAAATTTTATCCACAAATTAGTAGAATTGGAGTCCAAAATAAATAAAAAATAAAATTCATATATTTGACTTGAAAAAGTCAATAACAGTTCGCTCAAAATAATAATCAAAAATTTTTTCAATAGTTTAATAAAAAACTGTTATATAAACAATAGTAATATTATGTAACCTCAAACTTTATAAAAACATGAATTACGTAACTTGACGAAAAACTAAAACCGACAAAATGATATAGAAACATGAACGGTATATTTTACTTTCTTTATTAATAAAATTATTATTGTTAAAATAAAAAAAATGATAAAAAAGAATTTCATACGGAATTTTACGGTGTCCAGCATTATTTATGTATAATTAAATCAATCCATTGTACTATACCTATCTATTGTTATTAAAATCATCTAAAGTTTCTTTTCATAAGATAAATACTTTAATTGGAAGAATTGACGCAGAGTCACATGACCAATCTAACTGTTTCAGCATGTAACTCGGCGTGATGCGTCGGAAATTAAACAGGTTTATAATATTTATTTTTTTTCTCGTCAAAACAGGTTTATATTAATGAATAATATTAGCTGTCAGACGTATATATCCTTTTTTGCTTTTTTTTCGCCTCAATCTTGTGATGAAAGTTTCATATATAAATAGCTTTGATTAAAAAGTTCAAATTTCATTTCCAGATAAAAAAGAAAACTTTCAATCTATTATTAAATAAAATAAAGTTCTTAGTAACAGATTTTCGTTCACTCTCTTATTAAAATTTTTTTTTTAAATACAAACAAATATTTATCTTTTTGTTTATCTTGTTATTAATTTATATTTATTACTAAGTCTGATATGAACCAAAATCAAGTTTCTAACTCGGAGAACCTTTTACCTTCGTCTGACATGAATCAGGATCAAGTTTCTAACTCGGAGAACCTTTTACCTTCGTCTGACATGAATCAAGATCAAGCTTTTTCTCAAGATAACAATGTCAACACATCTTACATGACTACTGCGGTTCGAGATATTCATCCTCAATATGATAATACGCAAACGTCACCTCAACAAACATTACAAACTACACTTGCAACTACTTCTTTCCATCCTACTATCTTTTTCTATCGACCTCCAAATGAATTTTGTCATTATTATGTTAATTGTAAAGAAATCTGTTATGATACCGTTACTTATTTATTAAACAAATCGTTAAAAGAAAATAACGTTCAATCTAACGAAAATGAATGTATTTTCTACTATAAGCAACAACACGACGCCAGGTTTTATCAGGTATCATGTGAAATCGTTTCTCC
>QZLH01000036.1:135385-172792 GCA_003833135.1 Oehlia diaphana
AAAAAAAAAAAAAAAAAAAAAAATCAAATCAAATCAAAATCAGTGTAGTTTAAAGTATCATTTGTTATTACTTTTCTTTTATTTTATTTGTATTTTGATGATTTGCATCCTACTTGGGTGGATATAGCTCATGATAATTTGTTTGTATGATATATAAACTTAATATCAATAAAGCATATATAAATCATTAAAAAAAAAAGGTTGCATTTCTGTTTATAAATTTATATTATAAAACCCAATGATTTAGAATAAAAAAGAAAATGTGTGAACAAGACCTTAGCTCTTGAAAAAAATGCAAGTGAATGCCGAAAAAGCTGAAAGTGTTGATCAAAATTCAAATGTTTTATGATACAACATTTTTTTTATTTTCAATTTCAAACTTAATTGTCCAGACATTTGTAAGGGAATTTAGATAAGCTAAATAAAACAAAAATAAAAACAGCAATTCTCAAAATTATTAAAGCTGAAAATCCGATATTCCATCGAGGGATCTTCATCAAATATTTTTAGCGTTAGGTTGATTTCGCCTCTTACCGTAGTATTTGTGCATACGGTTTCCTTTTCCCTCGTATTATTTTATTTTATCTTATATAAATTGCACGCCTACATCATAGCCCATTAGAATCTTAAAAATCCATTAGATTTGCGTTGTTTATTTGTATTTATGGAGCTTATTTTTTTATTTCAAGGTATATTTTATTAGTCAACATACGACGACAATTAGTTAATAGTAAAACAAATAATTCAACCATGCATAGCTTTCGGATTTTGTTACAAACATGCAACAAAGAAGAGTATCACCATACCCTGGACCCTGGTTATTCGGGAAACTAATTAATTTCTACTAAGTATTTCACCGACATAGGTCATTGAAACAACTCTTACATTCTCTACTTTTCCGCTGATTCGAATTTTTCACTAATTTTACCTGTCGATCGACCCCGCTAAAACTAGAATATTCAAAGAAGAGATGTTGGGGTGGTCGGTCAACTAATAAATCAAAACTATGTATGTTATACAGAAAAATACCATTAATATATTTTTTTGTTGATCGTCATATTATTATTAAAATTAATACATTTTTTAAAACTTCCATAAATTTAAATCCTTCCCAATATTTTCGCTCTAATTTCGACAAGGACATTCCAAGTAACTATCCTTTTAATAAAATGGGCCGATTTTTTTTAAAAAGTTTCATTTTCACTTCGAAATTAATAAAAATCTATTTCGAATCAACTTCTTTCATAGAAAAAAAAAAAGCTTTTTTTTTAGTATTTTCAAAAAACAAGGTATTTCATTGTATAGGTTTTCATGTATTCAATTGAACTTTTCGCACTACTTAAAACATGATAAACGCAAGTTATCAAATTTTTAAGGTTTCGGATTTTTTAATGGGAAAATGCCTCCCATTTCGAAACAATATGATAGTTTATTGTAATTCCATCGGATTTTATGTCGGTTAATAAAATGTATTTTTTTAGTCAAAATCCGATTACATCAATTTTTCACATGATAAAAATCTATTAATAGTATTTTTCTGATTACCACCCCAAAGAAATTAAGGAGTGTTACACAGTTAAATAATAAAATTTCTCCTTAAGGAGGGAGTCGATCATGTTAATTGAACAATAATAGTTTTATATAAGCGGCAAACAATTAGTATGGTTACACCTTCACAAGCAAACAATTACGCTTACGTATTAAAATAATAACGTATTATTTACCTTTGTCTTGTCGAAAGGATGATTATAAAAAAACAAATTGTATTATTATAATTGTTCGACGTGAAATCTCATCGCAGCAGCTGCAAATTATACAATATTTAGACTGATTGAATATAAATAATACCTATTTATGTATTATACAATTTGTAAGAATTTTCTTTGCATGCTTCTTTGTCAATTGACAATCTATTTACCGTATCATAAAAATAATATTTTTTGGAGACACAACAAGATAATTTAAGTTAGAATGAGTCATCGTTTTTAATAATAATAATTAATATATACGAAATTACATATTCTTCAACAATAAAGCAAAAATTATATTTGCTTCATAATAACATAAAGAATTTATTTTGAAGTAATGCAATTTAATAAAGGGGTTACGTTTCAAAAATATTATAGCATAACACTTGTATAATACTTATTTATAATAACACATAACAGGATAAAGAATAAGAAAACAAAATTCAGTAATACAAATAATATATACTAATGACATAATTTAAAAGTAATAATTGTGTTTACAATTTAGGAATGGTATCGTTACTATTTGAACTCTTATTAATTTGATTTTGCGTCAAGCGATTAAGGAAAAATCCCTTCAAATGAAATTCCAAATTATCTCTTTGAAATTTTGAAAAAGTCAAATAGTCTTGTTGTGGTTCTTCAACTTGTTTAAGTTCGATGCCATAAATTTTTTTGTTTAAAAATTGAACAATTAATGAATGTGAAATTAATTTACATGTTAGTTGATAAAAACTATTGTCATCAATATTATAATAAAATGTATGGTCAGATAAAGGGTCAACAGTCTCGTTTGATAATTCACAAGTAATGTGATATATTTGAGAGTCTCCTGGAGGATTATAAAAAAAGGCCATTCTATCATTCGAATGGTTTAAAGAAGGGTTTGCTAATTGGGTTAATTGATCAATATCAGTGCATCCTTTGGCAAAAATAACGTCACTCATTTTTGAGGTAAATAACTGACACGAGGTTTATGTTATTAAAGGATTTAAATTATTTTTTTTTTTTAAAGGACACGAATTTTTTTTTTCAAAAAAAAGTAAAACATGCTTATTTATATCTTAATCATTTCTTTGTTCAATTACTATTCATAGTTAGCACAATGTTTTACTATAAATATTTTAAAGCAATTTATTTGTATTCCAAATTTAAACTAATAAATTTAGACGATTTTAGTTTTTGGAGATCTACAATGAATTTACCCTAAATGTCTGCATGTGATCGTCCGATAATCCAGTATGCTTTTTTTTACATTTAAAAATGTGACATTTTAATAAAAATAAAAAAATTTTTTTTTATTAATACTTTACGCAAGTGTAATGATTTAAACTTAATACATGTAATTATTTATAATTGTTTAACGAATTTAACTCATTTGCAAAATATTTGAACTCGTAATATTATCTCAACATTTGAATAATAAAAATTATAATATATTAATACAATTCCATACAAAATTTTAGCTGAAAAGTATTAGGCAATTTAATTGTGTAAACAAAAAAAAATAAAAATGAATGGATTTAGTTGTTTTTGTTTATAAAATTATTAAATAACGGTTTCAACTTTTATCTTGTTACTACATATTTTAAACTTTATCCCCAAATAATAGGTTATTTAAAAAAATGAGTGTAGCATGAAAATATCTATGATAAAATGTCTTATTAAGAATTTCTAAAATCAACATTCAAATTTATATTCATTCAAACGAATCTTGTGCTACTGTAATACGGGAGCCAAGATTTTAGATAAATACTTCATAATTATTTATTAGGAACACCTCCTCTATTTAAAAAATAAATAAATTTTCTTTTTCATGACATTGTGAAATTTATCGATCACTAATTACTCATTTTTGGAGTATTTTATTTTTTTTATTTTTATGTCACAAGGATACAAAGTTGCAGTACAAATTATACAGACAGTTAAAACAAAGTCAAAAATAATTCTAACACTAACAACCAAATCACGACCGTTAGGAGACGATGATACCTTGGCCTTTTAAAATATTTAACGGGCAACAGAAGTATTCCGAGAGCACTTCCGGGACTCGCCAGCCGAGGAGAGAAAAAGAAAATAGTGAACATAAAAAATAACTATTTACCCTCTACATGTGAAACCCGGACGCAGAAAAAATTTCTATCATTAACTAAGTATTTTTAGGACTTCAAAAAGTCTACTAACTACCACCACGAAATAAAAGAGAAAGCTGGAAAAAGGAAGAGGGAATACTTGGAGAGCCACCGATGTTCTGTAAGTGACTCCGTGTTGTAGTTAGATTCAAGGTTGATCGTCTCAGAAGTAGTTGTCGAAGCCAGTGTCGTACAGTGATGAGATCTTCATTGAATATCTTATGTTGTTTATCACGTGGTTATCTGCAGTGAAGTTCTGGAAGGTTCTGTTCTTTGTATAAATTTTTCCCTAAATGAGACGTTTCAAAAAAAAAAAAAAATTTTACTGCGGATATATACTCAAAATGACGGAAGTGGAAAGAGTCAATTTTTGGAGTATATAATAATGTATGGTTCAACATCACATATAAATAAACAATGCACGTGATAATAAGTGGTACACAATAGGTTCGGTCTAGGCCTTTCCTTATTTGGTAAAAATAATGTAAAGAGAATGTAGTTTACAGGTACGGATACGTATATCAAATAGTTCCCCTTTTTGATAATTATATCACTCGCCACAATTTCGCTTGCAATCTCCAGTTTACTTTTTACTCACCATAATTTCGCCACAATTACTGCTTTTTACTCGCCACTTTATTTCATATATATATAGCTTATTTATTTTTTCTTTTTTATCTGGAAATGAAAAAATTAAACTTTTAAAAAACTATTAAATAAAAAATAAAGCTCTTAGTAGCACTCTTATTGAATTTTTTTTTAAAATTTATCTTTCGTTTATTTTATTTTAATATTTTCTTTGTTATTAATTTATATTCATTACTAAGTCTGACATGAACCAAAATCAAATTTCTAACTCGGAGAACCTTTTACCTTCGTCTGACATGAATCAAGATCAAGCTTTTGTTTCGAAGAACCTTCCGCCTTCATTTACCATGATTGATTCTAATTCTCTAGACAACGTCAACATGGCTACTACTGCGGTTCAGGATATTCATGATAATACGCAAACGTCACCTCAACAAACATTACAAACTACACTTGTAACTACATCTTTCCATCCTACTATCTTTTTCTATCAACCTCCAAATGACTTTTGTCATTATTATGTTAATTGTAAAGAAATCTGTTATGATACCGTTACCTATTTATTAAACAAATCGTTAAAAGAAAATAACGTTCAATCTAACGAAAATGAATGTATTTTCTACTATAAGCAACAACACGACGCCAGGTTTTATCAGGTATCATGTAAAATCGTTTCCCCTCTTTTGATTAATAATTGTTTGAACAAAAATTTTCTTGGTTTTGAATTTCAAAATTCGGAACAAGAACATTTAGTATTTACTATTAATCAAAAAGAGAACCTCGAATATTATTTAAAACAATATTTAAGCCTTCATTTACTAAACTAACATTAAGATTTTTCATTCATATTTAAATTTATCAGTTTACACTTTACAATTTTGGTAGTGTTGTTGTTTCTTTCTATCTTTATTTTTTTTATTATATTTTAAAACAAATATGAGTTGTATTTCTGTTTATAAATTTATATAATAAAACTCAGTTTCATTATAAGCTTATAACAAACTTTATATCATAATATTGAATTTTCAGTGACAAAATACGTTAAATAAGAGAATAAAGATTGGCACTTGTACAAAATTCATATTTAATTGCAGTATTAAATATCAAAAAAAAAATGTAGACAAGATTAACTAATTATTTACTTGATGTTTGACTGTTCGAACCATTAAACCAAAAAAAAATGTCTTTGTATAATTACTAATTACAGTAATCTATAAAATGAATATGAAGGCGTTTTTTTTAACACAAGTAATTTTTTTTTGTATCACCATGTAAATATAACTAGACCAAATTTTTCCCCCTGTAAGTCATGTGTTAACGATCTACAATGAATTTTCACATGGCGTCAAGAATCAAGTTGGCACGCCCTTTAATATTTTTTCAGTTAATATGTTAGTTATTAGTGTAATAATTTAGAATATATTTTAGAAAAGAACCTGTTTATGGGGTTTTTTGCTTTATTATCAATTCTCTCATCCGCTTTAAGTATCTACATTTTATATTAAATTTGTCAACACCATTTCCCTTTCAAATAAATCATCATCATCTTCTACTTGTCTTATAACGTAACCAATGAGAAAACAGAGATTGAATTAATCGTCAAATGATCACCTCATCTAATTTATTTTTTGTATTTTTAAAAAAAAATTAATTATTATTTTTACATAAATAATAAATAAAAATTACCTCCAAAATATCATCATGAGGAGGTTCCTCATTGAGAGAAAATTTTCTGTAAACCTAACTACATCACCAGAAGTAAAATTGGGAATCCATTTCGGAACTAATTGATTTTTTGGAAAAAAGGAATTTATTCTTCTTTTCTCATAATACCAATAGTTTCTTTATAATAAAATTATTACTTTTTCTTTCGATAATTGAATGAATTACACAAATTAAAGTGAGTCTTGATGGTATAGTAGTTATTTATTTATTTCATTTATTTAATTTAATATGAAATAATTTATTTTATTTATTTTTTTATGTAAGGAATAGATATTTTATTAATATATTTTTTTTAATCGATTTTTTTTTCCTTTTTTCTTATTTTTTTCTAAAAAAAGAGATATTTATTAAATATTTTTTATTATATGAGCATCATTAAATTAAGCATGTTTATATATATAAAAAAAAGGTCAGAACCTTTTTTTAATAAGTTTCGGCATTTTTATTTATAAAAAACGCCGAAATATTTATTTTGACCCAAATATATGTCAGGTCAACGGGTCGGGTCATCATTTAAAAATGAAGTCTTTTTTTTCTTTATGATCAAATACTTTTGATGTAATTAGGCCGCTCCAAGCCAATTCTTTGTTTAACATAACATAAGGGGGACAAAAAATAATACATAAAATAAAATACATGACCAGAGTTACCATTAATTTTGGCCAAAATTGTGACCAAAAGAGTGAGCAAAAATTTTGGATGATAATTCCGGCCAAGACTTAAAGATTTGTCTAATTCCGGCCTAAATTACGTTTATTTTTTTTTTTTTACATAAAAAATCCAAAAACGGGGGTATGTTAAACGAAAAATTGAATTGGTACGGCCTTATATTTATATACTGTATCTTGTAAAAAAATAATTTTTTATAGATGTGCCAATTCTATATCATTTGTCCGAATTTTTTTAAAAAAATTTGATTACTTGATTGACATTTGAAATCTTCCATGTTTTTTTTATTTAACTGATAATGGTAAAAGAATATAACATTTTTTTTTTTTTTTTTATTTAAAAAAAAAAAAAAAAAAAAATTTTTTTTTTTTTTTTTTTTTTTTTTATTATTAATATTATTCAGTTTCAAAAAGGCGTAATTAAAAAAAAAAAAGTTGTAGTATCTTGTAGTTCTTATTTCTTATTAGTTATTAGTTCTTGTTTGTATCCATGGTTATTCATATAANTTTTTTTTTTTTTTTTAAAAAAAAAAAAAAAATCTCCCACACCCTCCTCTTATCACTCATGTTGTACCAGGTATATATGCTATATGTGAAATATGTGAAAAAAATTCGAAAAATATATTGTTTTTTTTTGGTAACACATTTTACGATGGGAATTTCTTGTTCCAAAAAAAGATTAGATCATTGGAAAAAAATTTAAGAAAATTTTCAAACCGGGTAAACGGAGGTAAAATCAATAAACACAAAGTATATTTCTTTGTTGAAAAAAAAAAGCCACGCTATATTAAGCTCACGACAATTTTTTTTTTTTATTTGTCCCCCGCGTGTCAGTTGTCCTCGCGTGACCTCTTTTTTTGAAATTTTCAATTTGGTATTACAATAAATTGTACAAATAAAATAATTAACTAAAAATGGACAAAAATGATTGTTAAATATTATACACGTTAATTAATAAATTTTACAAATTTATCTCGTGTCGCTTAGCTGTCAAAAAATAAGTTTGTCGTATTTATCATAATTTGCCATAATTTGCCATAATACAAAATCACAGCTTCATTATCAGCTTGACATTTTTTATATTATACGATATAATACGTCTTATAATACGTATTAATATGTAATAATATAAATATAAATTACCTAATAATGTAATGTTAATAATAATATTATATTAATATATGTACATTATTAATTGACAATTAAAGTATAATCACGTATAATAAATTATAATTATTATTTTGAATGAAGTTCAAATAAGTTCGCTGCGGAAAATTTTAACCGCAAATCTGTGTAATCCAAAAAATAAAACCAGAAAAACAGATTGTCGTAAATCTATTTACTCAATTACTAATTGACAGCTTTTTCCCACATTTTCCACATTTTCCGTACGCGTTACCTATACCAAAAAAAAAAACTTGTTATATATTGTTTGTTACGCGAATTTTTTAATTTTTTTTTTAGGTAACGAATCGAATTAGATTTCGATTACACAAAACATAAAAAAAAACAAAAACCAGATCTTCCCTAAAAAAAAGAGAGATTTTTTTTTTCTCGCGTTAGTATAATGCTTGATATTTAAAATTAAATTAAAATTAAATTAATTAGTAATAGTATAATATTTGATATTTAAAATTAAATTAAAATTAAATTAATTAGTAATAGTATAATGTTTGATATTCAAAATTAAATTAAAATTAAATTAATTAGTAATTAATTACTTTTTCTATTCTTTTTTTTTTAGTAATGAAATGCTATTTGCTTAATTTTTATTAATTTTTTTTGGATTTTCTTTTTTATCTTTTTTTTTTTTTTTTTTTTTTTTTTTTTTTTTTAAGAAAAAGCTTGTTTTAAAGCATAAAAAACACAACACACAAGAAATTGGAAAATTTAGAGAATGATTTTTTTTTTAGGAGTTGGCCTAATTTTTTTCGGAGAAGTATCAAAACAAAATCAAATTAGAAATCTTATTCGTATAGTATTCGATCATCTTTTGTTCCTAGTATAGTTTGGGAAATTTCCCAAATGTTTTTTAAATATTAGTAAATTAATATGTTATTGTTATAATCATAAAAAAAATGCGAAAAGAAAAAAAAACGAAATTGGATCCAACGACACGAAATAGGATAAAAGAGAAGAAGGGAGTAAAAAAAAATTATTCATATAGAGGATATCGACATTACAGTGCGTTTAACACACACATCATTATAATAATTTTAAAAGTTACAGCATAAATTATTTTTTTTTTGTAGGAATCCCGGGAAGCCAACATAATTATAAGAATGTTTATAAGAATCATTAATTCATAATAAATATACATAAATTTTAATTTTTTTTTTTTTTTTTAATTAAAAAAAAAAGAAAAAAATAATTTATTTTATTTATTTGTGGTATTATTTATGATAATAAATTTTTTTTTCAATAGCTTTCATAGTACTTTTTTTTTATCATATCATAGTAAATAAATTAATAAATAATTACGTAAGCATAAGCTTCAAGCTTCAAGCTTAATATAAAAATGCTGGAAAAGTTTAAGCTATATTTGGGCATCAAACTAACGATGTATTGAATTTCATGGTTAGTACGATCAACAAAATTATTAAAATAATGCTAATAATGCTACGATTAAAGCTATACACATTACACAGGCTTTTCGATATTCTTATCTCCAAGCTAAAAACATTATTAATAAAATTTCTTGCTAAAATTTATTTTTTAATAGAACTTCTAAAATTTATTTTTTTTTTCAAAAAAAAGTGTTTATATTAAGCATAATTCTGTCCAAGGTTGATGGTAAAGTGTACATTTTTTAACTCTTTGATCCACTAACTAGAATCCAGAAAGTTTAAATATTAAAAATTCACATGACTGGACTCAGAAAGATCATCGGACCGGGCTCAGTAAAGATATACTCAAATAAGAGTAAATAAGATTTCCTTAGTGAAATTCTTTTGACAAATAAAAATGGTCGATCCATACAATTATATATTTTATTTATTGTCCTTTAAAAATACTAGTACGGTAACACTAGTATTATTTTGGGTGATTCGTAACCATAACGATGGACGCTGGATAAATTTTATCAAATATTTTAACCATAGGCATCGATATGAATTGTTCTGAAATAAATAACTTACGTCAAGACTATATAATTTAATCGAGTATTTACTAAATAGATATATGAAACAATCTTTTTATGATAAAATTTCTCGTATCCGAAAGTTGTAACGAAGAAATCATTTATTTCTGCGGCAAAGGTGACTGTCTGTCATCTGTGCACTTTTACAGTCGCAGAATGATCTTTTAGGAGTATTATACATTAATTATATATTAATTTACAATTATTAGTTTATTACTTTCAAACAAAGTAGGGCGAATTTACTAATTTATTCATGTGCTTGTTTACATATTATTAGTTTTAATAACTATAATCGATTAATCAACGATGGAAAAACGTGACTGGTACTTTTGTGTCAATTAACAACAACTGTTGCCGATCAGTTACAAAAAAGTTGCTCCTAAAAATACAGAAATAAGGTCATAATAAAAATCTTATTGAACTTTATTTCATAAATTTATAATTCAAAAATAACTACAATAATAATAATAATATAAAAAACGGATTCTCTTATATAAATATAATAATACTCCTTAAAATTATAAACCGGATAGATTTACGAAAGTTTCTAATCTAGTTAAGTAATTGAAAGCTTAAGTATTGCTTTAAATAATATTCGAGATTCTCTTTTTGATTAATAGTAAATACTAAATGCTCTTGTTGTTCCGAATTTTGAAGTTCAAATCCAAGAAAATTTTTGTTTAAACAATTATCAATCAAAAGATGGGAAACGATTTCGCATGATATCTGATAAAACCTGGCGTCATGTTGTTGCCGATAGTAGAAAATACATTCATTTTCGTTAGATTGAACGTTATTTTCTTTTAGATGTTTATTTATTAAGTATTCAACGGTATCGAGACAGATTTCCTTACAATTAACGTAATAACGACAAAAATCATTCGGTGGTCGATAAAAAAAGGTGGTAGGATGGAAAAGTATATTGGTAAGTTGATGAGTTTGCGTATTAGGATGAACGGTATCCGCAGAAGTCATGTTAAGAGTGTTTGCAGATATAAGATTCTGTTGTGGCGAGACAGTAAAGATGTTGTAATTATTTGAGTCCGGATAAGTAGCGTTGAACAGAGGTAGTTGGTTATTTTGATTCATGCTGGATCGAGTATTTTTTCTAAACAAAGGGAATTAATTAAAAAATAAAAAGATCGAAATATTAGAAACTATTGTTATAAACTGTACAAAGCGAAAGAACACATTATTAAAAAATCTTACTTCACAAAATGGTTTCTTTTAATTGAACGAAAAGCTTTAAGTTGAGAAAAAAAAAAAGATTTCTCTTGCAGTCTTTTATATAATTTTTGAATATTTTGGCGATCGCATACTACTTTAATCAATTTCCTAATCGAGTTGTGCTGTAATGAGCTTTGAAGGATAAACACCGTTACAAATAGAATGAAGTTACCTTGTTTTTATATGCGTACTTTTTGAATTATACAATTGGAATACAAATTTAATAAACTGAATACATCCTTTATAAAAAATATCTGCGTTACCAAAATTGTAAATCATTTTGATAAGAATAATAATACTGGTCAAATTATGACCTTGTTACATATTATGTATTGAAGTTTATGTATCATCTTTTGTATAGTGAAGAGTTAACATGTAGATGTGAAGATAAAATACGTTTGGATGTTCTTTAATTTATTTGATCACATGTAATACAGAATCACAGATCACATAATAATTGATAGAAAAGGACAAGTTAATATTTAATTACAGCACCATATAAATAATCATTATTTATTTAATTTATTTATAATACTTTATTGCATTGCAAAAAGCATATAAATAAAATACGTGTAGTTTTAATTACTCTTATAAAGAAGCCGTCGCGGTGGTACGGTTACGCCTTGATTTGCGCCAACCATTAGTATTTCCCCTTCGTGGGGTTATCTTAGAAAGGGTTCTCAGTCTTTCCAGAATCCAGACACATTATTAATTTTTTTGTAAGTTTTATTGAACTTTTACGTGCAGTAACTTAACAACAGTTACTTTAACCATTATAATTTATCAATTAATAGTTATTTTTTATTTTTCCATATTTTTTACTTTTGTTAATATTTAATATTTTAATTTTCGGTTAAAAAGTATTTTTTAAATAACATACTTAAAAAAAAATTATTATTATCTTTATCTTTGAAAAACAATTTCCGTCAGATACTACTATAAGCTTTCATTTCGGAGATTCAAAGACTACAATTCCGATGAGTAAAAGTTGGCTTAAAAAAAAAATTTTATTAATTGTAAATAATGTAAACAATTATAATATTAATAAACCTAAATAAAACATTGTATAAATAAACTAATTTAAAGTATATAATAAATATGATAGTTATATATTAAATACTTTTTCATTAATAAATAGAATATATATAAAATATTTTAAAATTTTAAATTTTTATATCATTTTTACATTTTTATTTTTATCCAATAGGAAAATTTTCTTTTTTTACCATGGTTTCAGGAATAATTGCTATGCCGTTACATATGATTTTGTGGTTTTTACAAATAAATAAATATATAAATAAATAAAATCTTGGCACAAAAAAAAAAACATTCTATTGATTCTAGAATATATAGAATACTTATTTTTAATATATTATACTTACGAATGATTTCGGTTATTCCGGTTATTATAAACGATATTATTTTACTTATTCGTATTTTTTACTTTTTTTTTTTTATTTATTTTATAAAGATATGGATTTTCCATTCATATTTGATATTCACTGCGCCCAGAGAAATGTTTCATGGAATTCTTATGATCATCGAATTCATCGAATGTTCTTATTTATGTATGGAAAAAATTTTTTCATATAAGATCTTCATTTTGCTTATGAGAAATTTCCACCGAAATTCTCGGAGTGACTTTGAAGATTACTCCGATGACAAACAAATACACAGGAATCTTGATTCCGTTAATTAATACTAATTCACAAAATTTAATTTGCCATAATAATATGATTAAGTAATACAAGTAAAAGCAAATAAAAAGCGTTAAATAACATACAAAATTTGTTTTATTAATGGTTTTATCATATGGTCCTTTTAAATTTAAAAGGATTTTTAATTTTTTTTTTTTTTTTTTTTTTTTTTTTTTTTTTTTTTTTTTTTTTTTTTTTTTTTTTTTTTTTTTTTTTGTTTTTTTTTTTTTTTTTTTGTGTTTACCTGATACAGTGTGTATTTAAGGGATTAATACTTTTGCCGATTTTTCTTTTCCTTTGATTTAATAAAATAATCCGACCAAATATATTCTTATTTGAGTTCATTAAACTATTTTCATAAAAAAAAAAAAAAATCTTTCGATTTGAACATTCTTTTTTTTAAATAAAAGTAAACTTTCAAAAATCCAAAAAAATAATCCATTTTCTAAACTTTTTTTACTAAAATGATACACAAACTAGAGCGCATGGTTCCTTTATTAAGAATTATAAAAATTTATATATTGTAAATTATAAATATATATTATATAATATATATATTTTATATATTTTATGAAGTATGATATATAAAATTTCAATAATAAAAAACTTTATAGTAACAGTTAACTGCGCTAGTGATCTTCACCGATAAAAACATATATATAGGTCCATATTTAACAATTCAACAAACAACAATTTTTACTCTTTTTTTTTTTTTAACAAATATATTATATTGTATTTAATAACTATCGTGTAAAAAAAATTTACACCCTCTATACAGTATACACTGTATATACATAAAATCAAATTGAGACATATAATCAATAAATTTTTAAATTTTTTTAATATCTC
Source organism: Oehlia diaphana (assembly GCA_003833135.1). Classification (NCBI taxonomy): domain Eukaryota; kingdom Fungi; phylum Glomeromycota; class Glomeromycetes; order Glomerales; family Glomeraceae; genus Oehlia; species Oehlia diaphana. The sequence goes on from QZLH01000036.1 coordinate 149,159, forward strand.
TCTCTTTTTCATCTTTTTATTTGTCTTTTTTTCTTTTTTTCTTTTCAACTGATAAATCAAGTCGGGAATATGTACCCAACTTATACGCAAATCCGTTCAAACATTGAAACCTTCCATGATGATAGAATTACACCTTATTCTGATGATATTGAACGAATGGAAAATTTGACGAATTTAAATGTAAATGATTATAATATGACAGCATCCAAGGAACGGATTAACTTCAGTAACACTCAAGATTATAACGTACAAGCTCCAGATTATCAGCAATCTCATTCATATATTAATGATTCTCATCTTAGAGCGAACCCCGCTTTAAACGTGAATGATTACAATGTGACAGCTTCCCAAGAACGGACCAGCTTCAGTGACAGTCGAGTTTATAATGTACAAACTCCAGTCTATCAGCGGCAGTCCCATTCATACATTGAAGATTCTCATCAGATCGGCAACGGAAATTACCGAGATTACAATATGCAAACTTCAGCCTATCGGCAATCTCAATCACTCCATTATAATACCGAAAAAGTGAACCCTACCTTAAACATGAATGATAATATTTCTATAAAACGTAATTACCGGGATTATAACGTACAAACTCCATTATATCAGTACGCTAATAATCCTCATTTTAATAACAGAATGGATGACGCTTTAAATTTGAATGATTACAATGCTATTACCGTTGAACAGACCAGCCATGATAATTACCAAGATTATACCGTACAAGATCCAACTCATCAAATGTTTCATGAGGATAATAGTCAACCTTACTTTTTCAGTCCAACTAATGATGATTGCGTTTACAAAGTTGAATTTGAAGAGACACCATTAGATATTGTCATAAAAATGTTTAATGATTCATTAATTAACAAAGAAAATATGCAAATTAATGAAAATGAAATTATTTATTTTTACGCAAATAAATATACAAATAAATCTTATAAAATAACATGTAAATTAGTTTCTCCTTACAGTACCATTACATCAGAACAAAAACAGAACCTATACCAATATCTTAATAATCGCTTAATAAATTAATGCTAAATTTAGAAGATTTTCTTTTTTTTTTTCTTCGTCATTTCTCTAAGGAACAATTTTTTTTTTTATCGGTCAAATTTCCGATTTTAAAATCCGAGAAATTTGTTCGTATATGAATATGAAATACAGTAATTATATAAAATAGATTTTCTTAAATGTATATTTTTTAATGTAACTATTATAAATATTAAATAAATATTAGAAGTGCAATTAATCGATAAATATAAATATAAATAAAACATGTGATAAATTGGAAAAAAAAAAATTTTTATTTCCTTATTGAATTTCTTGAGAGAAACTTCTTTTACATTACAGCTGATCCTGAGTAATTATTGATCAACGTAACGTGCATCGGATAAATTTCACCCGGCATTATTTTTATTATTTCGGTAAAGTACTCTTAAAATTTTCAAGGATCATAAATAAATTTAGTTAGGTTATTGACAAGAGTTCAATTTTTAACTAATTATTCTTTTGTTGCCTTACAATGAAAAAAATTGTATCGTCATCATTTTTTGTTGGCGTATATTATAATTACAATTTATTACTAATTGTAAACTGATGATATCAACTTGTACAATATTTGCATCTAATGAAATATTAACGACATCCCAGATGACAGAAATAAAAGTGGGTAATAACTTCAGTCTACATAACCTATGTAAAGAAGCGGTAATCGTTCATTCTTTTATAACCGCCAAATGATTTTTGAATTTAATATAATATTATTTGTAAAGAAACATTAGACTTTTGAAACTCTATCAAAAATTAAAGAATTTATTTAATGTGGTATAATATATAGAATTTATAAAAAAACTTAAAGTAAGGAAATCTTAAGTTTAACAATACCTTCCCGTTAACTTCGACTAATATCACGTGACGCATCAATCTATCACGTGAATAACGTAAGTGTTCTAAAAAAATTAAAAAATTTTGTGTGGACAAATCCCTTTTTGAGTAGAGTGCTTATTTCTAATCATTTCCTCAATGTATAGCTAAGGCGAAAATGTGGGAGCTCTGCAAGTGCATCCTCCTCTCGACACGCTGCAGTTGGCCCCAAATACCAAAAAATACCTGATGTAGGTGGTCTGGGGTGAGTTTAGGGGTGGCCCTACTAAATCTCACTAAATCTCTATCGAAGCTGTATGGGATGAAACTCTGAGATCTATACACATATATTAGTCTTTTCGTATGTAACATACCTTCTGCTTCTATTTGTAATAGACTTAGTGTACCACTCTTTAAGAAATAAAATAAAATAAAATAAATAAATAAAATAAATGTTTACTGAAATATTAAAAAAAAATGTAAAATTATTGTAACGGCAATAAGCGCATGAATTTTTTATTTTTCCACTGTTAAAAAATATTGAATTTTATTTAAAAACTCAGAAATAATAATAAAAACAATAAATAATAAAAACAATAGTAAAAAAAATAAATAATAAAAAAAATAAAACAAATCTAATATTAATAAAAAAAATTTCCATAAACATTTGTTCACTATTGTTGCTACAAATCGTGAGGTTCTTCACAGTAAATATTTTAAAATTAATTTCACAAATTATTTTCGTCGATAAAATTATCTTCTTTTGGAGTCAAATAATCAAAAAGAAACTGTTTCAAATGAAACTCCAAATTTTCTTTGTGTCTATCGGAAAATTCTTGGTGTCGTTGTTTTTGTTGCTGTCGATGCTCATCTTGCTTTATTTCGATACCATAAATATTTAAATTTAAATACTGAAGAATAAATGAATGTGGAACCATTTCGCAGGTTATTTGGTAAATTCTTTTATCATTCGGTTGTTGAAAATAGAACACAAAAAGATCATTTGAAAAAAGATAATGAGATGAATATAAGCAATTATTTAATAATTGAGAAACAATTTCGTCAGAAGTTTTTTCTTTACAGACGACATGATAAATTTAAAAATCGTTGCATGGTCTATAAAAGAATGAGAATTCTGACATAACAACATTTTCTTGATTAATACTAATTTTGTCATCATGTCGTTGAATAGAAGGAGATGTTACATGTGACATATTCTCATTCAATTCCTTAATAGTATCAACATTTGATAAAATATTGAAACTATCATCATCGTGAGAAGTAGGAGTTAAAGAACTTGAGTCAGTCATTTTGCGTTTATAGTGTAAGTTGTTTGGAATATGTATTTATTTATCTGGATTTAATTTTATAGACGTTACTATGGGATGGTGGATATACTAGTTAAATCAAATATACTGTATGTATAGTCTCATATAAAGTTTTTTATTTTCGTGATCAGCTTAAAATTAGTTTTTTCTAATAAACTTTCAATTAAATTTGATATTTTTTAAACTTTCACAACTTTGGATTCTTCTCCTCATTTTTCGCTCTGAATTCTGCAAAAACATTCTAAAACACCATCTCTTTCATGAAATAACTTGATTTTCTTAAAAAGAACTGTAATAAGCATATAGTAAGCTTTCTAACTGCTTCTTTATAGGAAATTTTTTTTTTTTTCTTGAGTAATTTCAAAAAAAGCATTCTATTTTCAGTTTTTCCAAGTTATTGTGTATCTGTTCGTATTTCTAGTATTTCTTAAAAGTTAATATAACATGATTTCTCAAATTTTAAAGATTTCGAATTTTTTAATGCATGCTATCACAAAACAAGCCCGCCATTTGAAAGAATAAATACTGGCAATAAATAATTCAAATGTTAATACCCAAAATCTTACTCTGTATAATTTTCCTAACACTATTCCGAATTCGGTAATTAAAAACTAGTAAAATTATAAGGACTATATATATATTTGATTTATCACCCCAACGATCGGCTGCTGTAAATAGAACGTTAACATTGTGTAACAAATAATATTATCGCTCTTAAAAAATAATATATACATATAATATGTCTTCTATTAGAAATGAATTAGTTAATGATGCAATTAATAAAGCATATTTATTAATGGATTATGATAAAAATGAGGAAGAACAATATGAATCTGTAAAACAAACCATTCTCAATGACGAATCACTTTCACATGATGAAAAATTAGAAGCGATAAATATAATAAGTAAGAATTTTTGATGGATTTAAAATTCTTGATAATGAAGGGACAAAAATAAAATGTGAAAATATTCAAGAATGTTTAGCTAAATCATACTGTGAGCATTGTGCCCGAAATTATTAAAAACACATTTTTCAAAATGGACTTCTTGAAATGAAAATATTGATAACTTGATTTAAAAATGTCAAACGGAAACGATTTCACTGGATAATATAATAGGATGGATATCATATAATAAATTAAAATTATTAAATATTTGACTAAATGTGGATAATATTGCCGGTACTATTCCTTACGATCCATTATAAAAAAGGTTTTAACTTATAAAAAGCTAATTTCGACTTATAAATTAGTTCAGGAATTTACAGAAAAATTTTTTTATATTTTTCATTGGCGTTGCCTTTTGAAAGAACAAGTGAAAGAATTGTAATAAATTAAATTATTATAATTGAATAAATAAAGATAATTTATGAATGAAATGTGGTATGTTTGCATTATGTTCATTCACTCATATATCGCTATCATTCAATAAAAAACTTTAGTTATTTAACCAGAGAATCGTACTGCGATATAAATTCTTGTAATCAAAATTTCAAAAAATGTATAGTTCTCGTTAAAGGTTTTATAAGATAATAATATTTATTAAATAATGTTAAAAGATACAATGATTTAGTTATATTATATATTTCTACCGCGACAGTAGTAACTTTTTTACTACCCATTATGTTAGAAATACAAATAAATAAATAAATAAATAAAGGATAAAGAATATTATGAAACATGAAAAATTCTATTCATTGAATATTACGAATTTATGGTTGAGAACGATTCAAATAAGCAAGAACTTGCTGAAGCTGATTTTGAATATCCGAATTAGTTGTAGACATAATAATAATAGTCGCTTGGGGAGAACTAATATTAATACCAAACGAATTAAGCGGAAGGAGATTAAATTGAGATGAATCACTAGGTTGATTTTGTTGCGAAGGTAAAACGTTATTGGACGTGGATTGTTGCTGATTGTTATAATGAGGAATATTGTTTGAAGCATGATGATTATTATCTGTAGAAATAGTAACGTTATTGTTGGACATAGGTTGTTGATAATTGTGGTGACGATTATGATCAGGAGTAATAGTAACAGTGTTGTTGGGAATGCCGGGTTGATGAATATGTTGATATTGTTGCTGATGATTATGATTAGGTGAAGCGACATTGGATTGCTGATATTGTTGATGAGAAACGGTGTTGTCCGACATGGATTGTTGATCAAAAATCGCATTATTAACATTGTAACTATATGTATAATTATCGTATGTATCGTATGCCTGCATAGCAGTTGTTTGCAAATTAGATTCGTGGACATTGTTACTAAAATTATTTGGTGATGAATTATAAGTATTCATGGTTTTCTTTTGACTATCGGGTTATATTGATATAAAATAAATGAGGTATCAATTTTTTCAGAACGAATTAGTTTATATATATAGTATATTATACAGTATGTATAATCAGGTAAAAATATGCTATTAAATTAAAATTTCCTTTTATCCTATTCAAAAAATCCTGGAAATATTATCGCATTTCTAAATAAATATTATAGATAGAAAAATTGAGTACTTAATTTCGAAATTTAGATATAAGTTATGATCGATAAATCCGATAAAATATAAGTTCTTGATTTTATCGATATTCGATAAGTCCGATAAATATGTGATAAATACGGGAATAAGAATTTTTCATGAAATTTTTTTTTTTTCTGATTTTTCAATCTCTTTAGCAACCTTGCTATTTATATATTTTTTTTTCCTGCATTTAAGGTGATACAAAATTGAGTTATTTTTGGATAATGATAATTCCATTATTAGAAATATCACGGTGATAAAAAATTGGATTGTATATGATCCCTTCCAAATATAACATCAAATATAAATTAATTTACAGTATGATCGACATTGACACCGCCTGACTTTTTTTTCCCTCGCGGTGTATAAGGTATACAAGTTGATGATCTAATATCTGCGGGCTGGTCTGATTCTCATAGTTTCCTTTGACATATAATATTATATATAAAAAAAAAAAAACTTTTTCGGGTTATAGATAAAGGCGTTATCATAATGTTTAAATGAAAAAAACAAGGAATATAACTTGTTGATCATAGTGGATTTCCGGGAATATTTTTAGAGCTTCCTGTGGTACTTTTATGTCATATTAATTTAACTATCAAATTATAGGTTTTGGATTTATTGATCATTTATTAAATTAAAAAAAATTTTTTTTTCAATCGCAATTTAATTATAACATAAATTTTTTTTTTTTTTGGTATAAAAAACCTTTCTTTATTAAAGTTTGATTTTTTAAATTTATAGAATTCATATTTAAGTTTATGAGATCTTAAAAATTTTTACCTGAATTTTTAAAGTATAATATTAATATATTTAATAATGGTTGCCGAGTTAATCAAAATGTAGAAGTTGATTTACGATTACTGCACCGTATTATGTTTTGCGCAACGTAAATTTATTACTTGGTAATCAAAGATGAAGTAGCGTACTTGTCGCTTCCCCACGAATATTATATTGCTTTAAATTGTAGCGTTTGCTGAAATCATCAACTTATCCATTTGATCCCTTAAATTTATCTTTACACAAGTAGGGTTAAAGCTTCTTCAATAATAGGAAAAGGTATCTTTCTTTCACGCCTTAAACGAGTCACTATCCACAGAAAGCTAATAATCTTTTGCTTTAAAATGTCACTTCCTTATCTTACACTACTATTTTCATTAGCTAAGTCTTTTTGTTTTAAAAAAATGTGTTGCTATTTTTTTTTAAACAAATTTCTTTTTTTTCTGCACAGCAGTAAGAAACTTTCTTTTTTGGGGGACCTCACCTTGACTTTTAGGGTCTTCAACTACGTCAAGTTTTTTTTTGGGTTTACTTTTTGCATTGATGTATGTAATATAAAACAAAAAGAACGAAACATGAAATATTGGGGTGGTCGGTCAACTAATAAAATCAAAACTATGTATGGTTATACAGAAAAATACTATTAATTGCTGACTCGCCACTCAGCGATATAATTAATCTCATCGGAAATTTTTATATTAAATACTATTGCTTCTGAATGGTGTTTGCACAAGTTTGAAAACGTTTTGTTGTAATATAAATGCCCTAAAAATACATTAAAAAAAGGTGTTACACTACTTAGGTATGGTTTTATAAAACTGGTAAAACTAAAACATTGCAAAAAAAAAAAAAAAAAAAAAAAATTTTTTTTTTTTTTTTTTAAAAAAAAATTTATTTTCTTTCTTTTTAAAAAAAATTATTTTGTTAATCTAAGCAAGAATATACTGTATATTATATAATAGTACAAAAAAACCTTGTAAATTTGCAAAATTCGCGAATAATTGGTTGTAAAGTTACCTAAAATATGAGCTGGAATGGTGACTTCCTCCAAAGTAAACTCTTTAAATTTTATAACAAACGAAAAAAATTTATTGATTGGTAAAGTATGGTTACATTAAGCATGACTTATGTAGGACAAAATCAGAGTTGATCGATGTGCAAATAATAAATTTTATCATGTGAAAAATTGATTTTGGCCAAAAAATGCATTTTATTAACCGACTTAAAATCCGATGGAATCTATTATGGGAGGCATTTTACCATTAAAAAATCCGAACCCTTAAAAATTCGATAACTTGCGTTTTATTAAGTTTTAAGTAGTGCGAAAAGTTCAATTGAATACATGAAAACCTATAGAACAATGAAATACCTTGCTTTTTGAAAATATTAAAAAATGTCTTTTTTTTTTTTATGAAAGAAGTTGTTCTGAAATAGATTTTTATTAATTTCGAAGTGAAATGAAACTTTTTTTTAAAAAATCGGCCTATTTTATTAAAAGGATAGTTACTTGGAATGTCCTTGTCGAAATTAGAGCGAAAATAATGAGAAGGATTTAAATTTATGAGAGCTTAAAAAATGTATCAATTTTAATAAAGTTTATTATAAGATAATGAAAAATCTATTAATAGCATTTATCTGTATAACTAACCATACATAGTTTTGATTTTATTAGTTGACCGACCACCCTAATGAAATATGAACATTTATCCATTATTAATTTTATTATTACTGTATAATAAAAATAAATAATATGTGAAAATTTCATGTAAAATGAATGTCAGATTATCTCTTATGGTAAAATTTCATTTCGGCGGGATTTTAATACTTGATATTTTATATTCCCCATAAAATGGATGAAAGATTTTTACCTTATATTTATTTACTATATGTATGCATAACCTATTTTCTTGCCGTTAAGCGAACAAAAAATTAAGATAATTAAAACATTTCATTTTAGCGATCTAATATATCAGATTTTGAATAGAAATCCAAAAATAAAGACGCATATATATAATATTATTTATTAGGCTATTTAAAATGTGAAAAGCGGTCAACATTTTTAAAGAAAATAGTATTAAATAAAGAGAAGTAGAAAAAAAATGTTCGTAGGGCTAACTAAACAAAATATCAAAATAAATAAATAAAAAAGTTAGTTTTTACTTCAAATCACTGGGGGTGATGATCACCGTTGGCCAGAATTATCAAATTTTACCGGCACTATATTTTTTTAATGCTGGTTGATGTCATAATTTCAGTCACCGGTGATCATCACCCCCGGTGATAGTTAGAAAAATTCTTATTAAATGCGCGTAATTACAATCATTGTATAGAAAAAAATACCAGAAATTTCATATTATCGCATGTGGCATGATCCAAAAAAAGGTTCTTGTTTGTTACCTTAAAATGGCTTAAACCACATTGTTAAACGCTGCCTTGATTACAAAGTTTCAGAGCTCGGGCATTTAACTCGAAATCAGTTGTCATGAAATGTGGACAAATTATGTAATTTACCAATCATGTAATAAAATTGTTTATATTACTTAAAATTGTCACGGGATAATTTATGTTTATTATTTTTTATTTTTATTTTTTTATCTATTTTTATCTTACATTTTTATTTGTTTATTTTTAGTATAGTTATTTTTAGTTATTTTTAGATATTTAGTGATTAGATATAGAAAAGTGACTGGATATAAGTGGCTGTATAGACAAATGTGCCCAGATCGCCACAATTGGCCGGGAATATACTTGCCACTATACTTGCCACCCATTCCTCAAAAAGGAAATTTAAACAATGAGATCGACATGAAATCATTGTTTAAATTTCCTTTTTTGGGGAATGGGCGGCAAGTATATTTGCCACCCCCTCCCTCCATCCCATATCCCCAAATCCCAAATACTAGTGTAACATTACTCCATTGGCCAATTGTCACGTGACATTACTCAAATTCCAAAAAGGAAATATTTATGCCGATCACATAATTCTGGCCAGAATTACAGAAATTTTGACCAAAATAAAATAATTCAGGTTATTTGGGAGTTAAGGTCGAGTCAGGGGTTGAGTTACATAAATGTAAATCCGAATATTTATTCGAGTTTGGTTTTTATCCGACCAGCTAGACCTTTTCGAAACACTACTAACCATCTAAGCGTATAAACGAAAATTGTACATATTCAGTCCAACCCTTTCCCTAAAGTTTAAATGCATCCTTTCTTCATTTCAAATTTACTTGAATTCTATAATTTAAAATCATACATTAGATGAATTACCTACTGATTTATTTGTTAAGCTTTTTGTCCGAACCAGGACGATCATGGACTGACTATTATTTGATACAAAGTTCGTTTGACAATGAACGACTTCATGTTTGATACCGGAGTAATTACCCATATATGGTTGTCTAAAGCGGAGTAGCTTGACCAGCAATACCAAAATAATAGGGCGACAAATAGGTTTTCACTTGACCGAAAAAATTGAAGTCCCCAGAATACATGAAAAGTGGTGTAACATAATCATGTGACAAATATTTATTACGATCACGTGATATTACTCCGGCGGATTTTAAATTATTTCACATCGGAAACATCGGAAACAAATTTTTTTTTTGAGGATCATCATACACGTGATAATATACATTTTATCACAATTCATTATATACGCGTAATCACAATAAAATAAAGTCTAGTAATTGCCTAATTGGTACCCCAAATATTGTAACTTTTTTATACAGCATCAGTCACCAAAATGATTTAATAAGCTATTTTGGTAAACAAAAGTATATTCAGGGGTTTAACCTGATAACCGAGTAATGGCAATGAACCGAACTCTTCATAACATAATGAAATGTTTCATATTAAAGTTATAATTATCGGAATTTGAAGACTTATTTATTATATCATATATTATTCAGCCAAGTAATACTATATATCTACTTCAATGACTTTCACCGTATATGCATGAATCGTTGACATATGTTAGTGTTATAAATCATATCAGATATACTTTTCTTACTTTTATGTAAATTTTATATATCAGATATGGCTAAAAAGTACGGTATGCAGTATACGTGCATAATTATAGGACGAAACGCTTATAAATACAGAGTTAAGGCAAAAAAAAACGCGATAATAATATCATAAATTTTTTTTAAAAAAAAAAATATGGAAAGATTTTTAAATCACATAGATTACAACGACATATTCTCATTTCTTAATATAAATGAAAAAGTACATAAGCTAGCAAGGGATGGTACAATTTCTCAAATGTTAGCTGGTAAAGAATTGCTTAAGATTTGTTTAGATTGCAAATTACAATCAGATAATCAACGTGATATAATTGATATTGATTCGGCAACGAATGAAATTTGGAACTCACGTTTAACGACCTCACAAAAAAAGCAGTTTAAGAACATTGCAGATAATTTAAACAAAGCTCGAAATGCCAATAATATCGAATTAATCATTCTGATTAATACACCACAAATTACAACAACAGCTTTTGAGAGTTCTTTTTTTAACGGAGCGAGCTTTCATGATGACAAAACTTTTGAAACTCTGTTTCTACCTTTAGGTGTAGCTTATGGTGGGCCCTTTTGGTAAAATTTCACCTTCCTGCTACAGTATGGTTTTAACCGACGTTTATCTTTTATAATGTCTTTAAAGAAAGCCCTCATTTTCGTAAAAAAATATACACTTCATTGAATAATTTTTACACTTAAGCTTACGTTAATAATTGAGTTTTTTTTTTAAGATTTAAATTCATTCTTTTTTATTATAATATATATATGGATAAATTTACAAAATTCGACAATCTTACAAATTTTATTCACAAAATTACTCTATCTTATAAATTTGTATTTGTATTTTCTTAGATTTCAAATATTTTTATTACAAGATGCTTAATAAATTTAGAGAAGTTGTTCTACCAATAATATTAGCCTATTTTTTTAAATAAATAAGTTTTATATAAATATTAACTAAATTATCATTATTTACAATTTATTAATAATTCCTATATTTTCTAATTATGTAACCTTTTTTTTAGTTGGGATAAACATATTGTAACTTACTTAAATGATATCATTAATAATATTATGAATATTTCAGCTTTTTTTTCACCCTTAAACAACATAAATTGAAGCTAAACCTTCGTCTCGAAAATAATTATTTTTCAGATTCTTAATTATTTTACAAGTTGTTCTAAAAATAATTACAGAAGATACAAGTTACAGAATTACTAAATTCTGAGACCTTTAAAATTCGATCATTTTGCTTGTTTGAAAGGGCAATCATTTCCATTTTGAGTTTTTCTTTCAACATTAAAAATTCTTTTCGGGTACAATGCCGCGGTGTAATTTTTAAATTTATTATATATTTGATTTTTAATAAAAAATGTTCATTTTACGTGATTGTCCAAACCAAAAACGGAGATAAAAATATGCGATATTTTATTACAATTTATAATTTAATTACATTTGGAATATCTACAATGAATCTTTAAGACTACATTTTGTTTTAGATCAAAGTTTTTTTGAAATTTGTGTAATTGCGTGAAATTAAAAAAAAAACTGGGATCAATAATTTAATTAAGTAGGAAATTGGTTTATGATTTTTTTTTTTCTAATTACTTTTTAATAACGGTTGTCGAAAAATTTTTTGGTGTTTTTATATAAATTTTTAAAGATCGATTAGATACAATCATCTATTTTTTTTTTTAAAAAAATATTGAATTAACGACAGGACCCAAGCAATTTATACCATAAATAGGTAACAAGAGATCGGCACTCATTTACCCATTAGCTCTACGAGTCTCAGAATCACATAATACTGTCTGGCATTGTCCAAAAAAGGAAGGATCTACCCGTAATTTTTGGTTCTGGTTCATTCTACGAAAACTCTTGCTCGGGTCCTTTAATCACCATTACTATTAAATTTACGTTACATCAATTATTAATTTATACAACAAGTGTTTCTATCAGGTTCATAATTTGTATATGCTGTTCGTCACTCGCCGATAAAACTTAAATGGTTGTCTTGATCAACTAATTTAGATAATGATTGAAAGAAAGTTGAATCGCACAAAACCCCCTTTAAATGATCTACATTCAATTCTACAATGATTTAAAGAGAATTGAGACTTTTAAAAGTAATTTAAACTAAAAAAATTCCAATTTCATGTGTGACAATTGTGATATGATAACACAAATCACTGGAATTACATTTAACCTTTATAATCGTGTATTTGAAAAAATAATAATTATTTCACAAAATTTCTTATGAATAATGATTTTTATTTGACAATGATATTTATTTTATACTAAATTATACATTTATATACATTTATATAGATAATAGATGAGATGATCAATTATCTAAAATGTTCTATTATTCGTTTCCCGTCTCTTAATTTACTTCCTTGTTTTCCTAAATAATAAAGTTACTCATGTACAAATTTTAATTTAAAATAAAATTATTTAATCAATATCTTTATAATCGCGAAAAGCTAAATGTTAATTTAAAATTTAATATCTCAAAAAAAAAAAATATTATCGTAACCTCACGATAAAAAAGATTTAATACATATCGTACATTCATTTATATAATTTTATGTTGTTTTAAAGATTTATTCATCTAAACCGTATTTATGCAGTATTTATGATAATAATAGTTGATTTTAGTATAGATTGGAACAAATGTTAATAGAATTTGAAGACCTAGAACTGTATCGTCCGTAATTTTATCAGAAATGTCGGGCCGGCACTAAATCACGTGGCACAGATCACTGACTATGTGCTGGCCGGAAATGCTTAATTTGGGCTTAACTACTATATATTAATTATACGTATGATGACTATAACGTCCATTGTATTACCATTGTTTTCTAGGATGTAGTGCATGTCCAGAAACTATGCCGATCTTTTGGCTGGTTCCTGTGATGTGCTTAATATAGACTATTTATTTAATCACAAAATGCATTAGAGAGCGTCCCATTTCTATACGCTTGACTTTATAGGAAGTTGATAAATTATAAGTTATAACTTATCCTAACTTAATTGTTGAGACAAATACAAAATCTAAATTGCATCTTTAGCATTTTTTATTCAGTTAAAGCAATATTCTTTGTTAAAAAAATAAAATTTACGTTGGAAGAACTTCACATAACACAAATGTGAATTGTGCATATGTCGGTTAGACCGTCAGAGACTTAAAAAAGTTCAAAAGAAAGAAAGAAAAAGTAAAGTAAAATCTATAGTAAAGAAAATAAGAAAAATTAAAATACAATCTAAATAGTATAAACAAAGTAAAAGTCTATTATTATTACAAATGAAACAAATAATGAAATTATCTTTACGGAACAAAATTTTCCTTTATTTTATCAGAAATCAGAAATATTCGTTCCGTTAAGGAAATCATTTTCTAAAGGATTATTTGTTATTTATTGTTCGGGTATTTGAATAATAATATTTATATTATTTGTAAGGATTGCAAGATTTCAAATTTTCGTTTTTGATATTGTGTTAAACGTAACCAAATTTCCAATTTCATTTGTTAATAAGTTAATTAATCGTGTATTATATATTAATTTTGAGCGTTCCACATTTTGTTTTAATAAATCTTTTCCGCTCAACATTTAAAAACTTGTTCCATTTCTTGCTTGATCGGCAAGTATCTTCGCATTGTTATCATGAGGAAGCGAACACATTATCTTTCTATTATTTATTTGTAGGCATATGCATTTTAAAAGTAATTTATTTAAAAACATATGCGCCAATTCGTGGAATTGGCCAAATTTAAGATTTTCATAAAAATTTAACTAGTTAACAGGAATTATGTTTCACAAACATCAATTAACCTGTGTTACATGTTCATATGATCCAGTTAATTACTCAGCATACATGCATGCTAAACGAATGATTTTACATTTATTTGAAAGATCGGAATTTGCTCTATCTTATAAATCAAAGATCATTCAGATTGGATCATTACATATGGAGATATTAACGATCAAATTCAGAAATGGGAAAGAAATGTATTGGACGTATTTATTCGGCAACTAGTGATTCGAATTTTGCGATTTTGGATCCATTAGATAGATCTTTACATCTTCTTTCGAATAAATATAAATTCATTCATCTAGCTTACATACATTAAGTTATTTGCATTTTTGTCACAAGAATTCTGTTCCGATTTTTAATCTATATAATTAAAAAAAATTTGTAACGTTTAGATTGCCTGTATAAATAGATTCCAAATTGTGCAACATTACTTCCATTGGACGTGACGTTAAACAAATTAAAAAAAAGCATCGATAATATCAAATCCTGGTGCGAAGCAACAGGTTACAATTAGTTTTTATATTAAAAATAAAATTTGTGTAACTAATTGACGTCACTTGCATCAGCTGGTGTAATTACATCATTCTTATGTGATTTGGTTATACCTTTGATACAATAAATATTAACAATCTTATTAAATGAAAATTACTACAGTAATGTTATTACTAAAGTTCACAAAAAAAAAACACCCAAGAAAAATTAAGAATTAACCAAAGATCATCACCCAAATCAAAAATAAAGTTGCACCAGTGCACCACCAAGTTTTGCCGCACTTGTCATACGTATTGCATTGCCGAAATGCTAAAATTCATTCATCAGTTCAAACTAGATCCCTACTATAAAATGAACAAGAAAGAAACGTTAGAAACGTTCACAATTAAATATTAAATATACACACTCTCCCCATGCTTATCTAGAATCTGGTTTCGTTGAAATTCATTTGTCTCATATTACGCCACTCTTAATGCCAAAACGCTACAGCTAATGCCATAATTCCAGATCTCCCCAGCGTAACCATCAAAAGAAGCTCGAGCACGTGACATTCATCCAATGATACTCAAGTCTTCCAATAAATAGTAAAAACGGAAACCAGGGGTGGGATGTTGATTAGGGATGGAAAACGACTCGGTTCGGCGAGCCGGAGTGGGTCGGAGTGGGCCGAACCGATAGAACTGGTTTCAATAACCGGTTTTAGGTCGCAAATTTTGCCTGAATTATCTGCTTGTATCACGTAACGTTACACAGATTTCTAGTAAAAAATTTATGAAGAGCATGGGTGTGGATAAAGGATTACAAAATCACGTGATTGAACAGGCATTTCTGAATTTTGTGTTGCATAAGATTTCAAAAAGGAAAGTGAACCAACGATCATTAAATCCGACCCTGGCGTGATACATTGTGATATATCTCGTGAGATTTTTTTGATGATGTGATAATTCCAGACAAAAGTCACGCGGTAGACTCCTCCGTAGTAATATACATTGTTGTTACATCATCCAGTTAAATTAATATACGCGTAAATAATACCCCAAATATTGTACTATTCTAAACTTTTTTACGTAGCAACCCTAAATAATCAAATAAACCATTATTTTGGTAAACAAAAGAATATTCAAATGTTCTGTTCTTAACGACCATATATTTTTCAACTAAATATAAACGAAGTAATAACAGTGCATAGGCGCCAAGTATGATGGAATTTCACATGCATAACTTATCATATTTTATTGTTATAATCATATACTTTTTAACCATATCTGATACATAAAAGCAAAAAAAAGTATATAATATATAAAAAATAATTATAAATATGAGGAATTACAAAATAAAAAAAAATAAAAACATAAATATGGACAGGTTCTTAAGTCTCATAAATTACAACAACATATTTACATTTCTTAATGTAAATGAACAAGCACAAAAGCTTGCAATTAAAGCAAGGGATGGAACAATTCCTAAAATATCGAACGGAAAAGAATTGCTCAAGATCTGCTTAGATTTCAAGTTACGGTCAGATAATCAACGTCATATAGGTGATATTGATTCAGTAACGAATGAAATTTGGAACTCACGTTTATCGGCTTCACAAAAAGGGCAATTTACGAACCTTGCAAATAATGTAAATAAAGCTCGAAATTCTATTACTATCGAATTAATTGCTCGGATCAATACACCGCAAATTACAAAAACTGTTTTCGAAGATTCTTTCTTTAACGGAACGAGTTTGCATGATGACAAAGGTTTTGAATTTCTGGTCCACCCTTTTCAGTAAAATTTCAATTTTTCGTTACAGTATGGTTTAAACGACATTTTATCTCAATGTTACACGTTAGGAATTAAGCTTTTTTTTTTAAGATTTAAATGACTTTTTTTTCATTCTTTTTATTATTATATATATGGATAAATTTACAAAATTCGACAATTTTACAAAATTTTAATCATAAGATTTCTCTATCATAAATTAGTGCACAAAAAAAAAAAAAAAAATACAAACAACCTTTTTTTAGTTGGGATAAACATATTGTAACTTACTTAAATGATTTTATTAATAAAAATACAGTATTATAAATATTACAGCTTTTTTCACCCATAAATTGAAGTTTTCGTCTCGAAAACAGTTATTTTTATATTCTTAATTATTTTACAAGTTATTCTAAAAATAATTACAGAGGATACAAGTTACAGAATTGCTAAATTCTGTGACCTTTACCTTTAAAGTTGCTTGAAAGGGCAATCATTTCCATTTTGAGTATTTCTTTCATTACGGGTATAACGCCGCGGTGCAATTTTTAAATAATTTAAATTTATTATATATACGATTTTTAATAAAAAATGTTCATTTTACGCGATTATCCAAGCCAAAATGAAGATAAAAATAAGCGGTCAAAGTTTTTGAAACTTACAATGGGTGAAATAAAAAAGATTAGAGTCAATAATTGATTAAGTAGGTAAGTAGATCGATATTTTATCCTAATTATTTTTTTTAATAACCGATTAATGGTGGTCGTTAAAAGACTTTCTGAGAGTTTATATAACTTTTTAAAAATCTATTCACTTCTTTAAAAAAACATAATAAACATATTATAATTACGACCTTTATTATTTAATCTGTAACTATATAAAGTTACGTTACATCAATTAATAAATTTATACAACAAATGGTTCTATCAGTTTTATTATTTGCATCATTACGCTTCGCTTATACTTATACCGTTTGCAACTCGGCCGATTGAACTTCAATGTTGGACTTTGTTCAACTAATTTAGATATGATGAAAGTGAAGCTGAATTACTTTAATAGCCCTTATTTAATTTATTAGATTTATTAGGCAAACAAATTAAATGATCTACATTATCTACATTTTGATTTTAGTAATTTAAAATAAAATACCTTGTTGTATGTCATAAATCGGAATTATATTTTACCCTTTTTATTCGTGTACAAACTCCGATGTAACGATATGACAGGATTTATATGGAAATCTTTGAAAAATATCAAAATGATACTCGTATATAGTGAAAAAGTAAATGATATATCGAGTTTTTATTATCGAGGTTAACAGTTTCAGGACATATAAATGGATAACAAGTGATCAACATCCATGCTCTACGCGTCTCTTCAGGTCCAAAATTACATAATTCCGCCGGCATTATCCAAAAAAGGAAGGATCTACGCATTTTTTTAGGTCATTCTAATGATAAAAAGATTATCAATTATTTACCTTGTATTCTAAATACAGTCAGATTGATTTCGGTCGTTATAATATTTTATTATACCGATTTAATATGTTAAAAAAATATAAAAATTCGGTATATCTAAAAATATATTACAAAGTCGTACTTTATCATTATCGTTTTAATATATATTTATAGTATCAATACAATGAAATTGAAACGCATAAATGTCAGGCGATGACTGGTTTATAATTAAACTTCGTCATACGTAATGTAATAAGTATATTAATAGTGATAAAATTTATTTATAGACGGTTTGAGAAAAAGTTCGTTATAAATCAAAATCGGATCGTTATGACCGTAATGAAGTTACTCAAATACAAATTTTAATATTATCCAATTTAAATATTCTTACGATCGTGCCAAGCCAAATGTAAATTTAAAATTTCATAACTATAAATAATAACTCACGATAAAAGCTTTTAGAATCTTTAAAGAATACATACATTTATTCTATAATCTATGTTTTAAACTATAGTATATGATAACTTTAGTAAATCTATTTCTATCTAAGCCATATTTATGATTTTAGTAGAGATTGGAACAAGTGTATCGCCCATACAGCGTGGCATAGAAAACTGACTATTCGCTGGTTGTAAATATTTAATGAATACAGAAAATTTATTATTAATCAAGTATGACGACCATTGTATTTATACCGTAGAAATAACCTAAGTCGGAGAACTATAAAATATCGGTTATCAACCTCTACCGCTTTAGAAATTTTTATTAGCGTCCATGCCTGTTCATCCAAAGTCCTGAAGCGTAAACAAAATAATGTATATGAGATATAATTATATCAAATTATTTATTTCGAAAATTTTTTTATAAAGCAGAAAAAATTCTTTATTAAAAAGAATTAAGAAAAAATTCAAATCAAATCAACTTACTTAATGACATTTGTCCAAAATTTTTTAATTTCACACTATTGTAAAATTGCGTAAAGTTCAAAAATTAAAATTTGTTAAAAAATAAATAATATAAAATACCTTATGAATGACTATTCATTAAGTCGCAGCAAAAAATATGTATAAAATATTTCGTACTATAATTGAATGAACGACGAACCTTTTTGAAAATATTATTAACATTTAAAATTTTTTCATTTAATCAATTATTACTTTACTATTATCGTAATTTTATCTCCATTTTGGACTCGAGTGTTTAAGCAAACGAGTATGTATTAAAACGTTATTTTGATCAAGTGACTTTCGGTAATAAAGGTTCTACAAAATAGACTTAGGCATGCTAACGTGTGTACTGAAGTGCTGCATGCACTTTTAAAATAAGAATAGGACAAATGATTACTATTCATGTTAGTCTTATGACAAAATAAAAATGGAAATTTCGTACGTGAGAGCATTTCTATTTCCTAAAAATATAATCTTCATAGTAATTCTTATTATTGGTAATATGGTGGCTGTCACTTTGTGAATTCAAATTTTTATAAATTGTAAATTGAATAGTAAAAAGAAAATCTAAACTGATAAAATGATAGAGCAATATGTACTGAACATTTCTATCAGGTTATTTTGTAGACTTTAATAAGAATTTTAATTGGTATTATGGGTTAAAGTTGGATAATTTTAATAAGTAGCAACTATAAAAACATAAAATTTCGGACTAGTTTCATGTAATTTCTATGGATTTTACAAAAATTCCATGGAAATCCACCAAAATTCCATGTAATATGGAAAAAAAAAATTGCCGCTCACGCGGCAATTATTATATTTTAACAAGTACTTAAAAAATAAGTTACACAATAATAAAAATAAGTAAATTTCGCGTTTCGGATTATTGTTGTTTATAGGTGACAGCCACCATATAACCTGCTAAATTTTTACGTATAAATAAATATTTTGGTTAATTGGTGACACTTGTTCATAAGTTTACGCCATGCTTAAACAACTTTCTTTGTTTAAATATTTGATACTCAATGAAACAGGGGAACCCGGTTGTACAGTATTTTTGTGTGACAAATGCAGAAAATTTACCAAAAAAATTGTTCCCTGGTAACTCATCATTACTAAATTTGTGATTTCATTCTAGTTTTTACGTTGTACAATAAGGAATATTTATTGCTCCAAAATCTTTTTGTAACATACAGTATATTACGATAGAATATTTTCTCTCATTTTGCTAACATAAATAAATAAATAAAATGAGAGATTTTTTAAATCGCATTAATGTTGATAACATACTCTCACCTCTTCAAAATAACGACGATATGATGCAAATGCTTAAATCTCAATTGAAAGATACTTTAGTATTAACTGGAAAGGATTTAATAAGAAAAAACGTAGAAAATGAAGTTCACAGGTTGCGATCTAATAATGATATAATTGATATTGATTCAGCAACGAATATAATTTGGAATTCACATTTAACAAACTCGCAGAGAGAGCGGCTTATGCGTCTCGCGTATAATATAAGTAACAATCGTAACTCTGAGACCATTAATCGAATGTCTCAGATTAATATACCACAAATTACAAACAGTTTCAAAGATAATTTTTTTAATGGTTATGTAACAAACTTTTATGAAGAGGAAAGTTTCCAATCTTTAATTTTACCTAATGGTTGTTTTAGCTCTTCGGTATTTCCTTAAGATTTTTCAAATATGGATGATCTCCAACAATATATTCTGTTTGCTTATCCAATTTGGTTATTTTATATTACTCACGGCATTTAATTAGAATATAATTCATGTGAGATTAAATTCTTTTATTGCTGCTTAATAAATTATTTTATTTTTTTAATTTTCATCTACAACACATAAATTTTACATAAATTAATATAGTTTGGAATTCTGACTTGCTTTTCTTATTATTTATATAAAGTAAACAATGACTTCGAAATTTTGGGCAGAGTTATCTAGCGATTATGAAATCTTTATTAAACAGAAATTGGACGTGATCATTTATGCGGGAGAAGAACAAAGTATTAAAGAAAATTCATGTTTCATTCAAATATTTTGTGTGCTAGGTTCCAATATTTTCGTACTGCATCTTCTAACGAATGGGCTGAAAAAAGTGATGGAAAATTTATTTTTAATCTTTCACCATAATTATTTAATATCATTTTGAAATATCAAATTTTTATTAAGTTTATTTACTGTAAAAATATTGAATTGAATATGTTACAAGGTCCTGACTTATTAAAATTATTGATAGTTGGTAGATGAACTTACATATTCACCCATTTTACCGATATCTATTTTACCGACATAAAATTTGCCAATGTAATTTTGCTGACTTTTCATAGTCTTCTATTGAGAATGCATCTTTTGTATTCCTTATCTCTTTTTCATAAATATTTTTTACACAAATACTAAAATCATATTCTTATGAATTATCTGCTGGTCCTCCTATGCCTATATACAGTGCGCGAAAAAAATAATCGGAATAAAAATTTTTATGCCGAAAAACTTCAATAATTCCTGTAATAAACATCCGTTCGGCAAATAATTTTACCTGGTTACACAATAAACATATTTAAAAATGTTGATCATTTTTTGTTTACGTGTCTATTTATGATTAGTTATGATTTACCACTAACAATATGACATACAGTTCTTTGGAAAAATGGTACCCACGACGCTAAAACTTTACACTCTTTAACCTCCATTCCACTTTCTACAATATACGACTATATAAAAAAACTTAAAAAAAATATTCCATTAGAGCCTTTTTCTCGTCAAGGAAGACCAAAACGACTTTCTCCCAAAAAATGTCATCACCTTGGAAAACTTGTTTCAGCAAACAAATTTTCTACCCGTTCTGAGTTGGCAAACATTTTAAATGGAAAACATCCTAACCTTAATATAAGCAAAAGAACTGTACTCAATGAACTCCACAGACTTAATTATGTCAGTACTGTCCCAAAAACAATTCCTTTACTTACAGATCTTCATAAACAACGCTGTATTGAATTTGCCATGAAATATCGAAGGCAAAACTGGAGCAAAGTCATCTTTTCAGATGAAACCACGCTTCAAATGTTTCGGAATACCCAAAAAGTATTTTATAAAGCTGGCACACAGCCTCCAACAAAACCCATGGTCAAGCATCCTTACAAAGTCCATGTGTGGGGTGCTTTTTCAAAAAAAGGTCGAATTGGATTTTTTCTTTTTACTGGAATAATGAATGGTGCACTATATAGAAAAATTCTTAATGAAAATCTTTTTGATAATGCAAATTCCATTATGGGTCGTCATTGGGTATTCCAACAGGATAATGATCCGAAACATACGGCTAAGGATACCAAAAAACTTCTTTTGGATCGTTGTCCTAGGCAGCTGGACTGGCCATCAAATAGTCCAGACCTTAACCCCATAGAGAATTTATGGCACATATTGAAGAAGCGTGTAGAGAGAAAGGTTAATGAGCTGATTGTGAAAAAAAAATCAATTACTATAAATATTTTTCAAGATATTATTCGTAAAGAGTGGGAAGGGATCAAACCGGAGATTTTTATTAATTTAATCGAAAGTATGCCATCAAGATTAGAACAAATAATTAATGGCAATGGTAATAAGATAAAGTATTAATTGAGCTTAATAGAACTTTTTCATAATATAATAAAGTGTTTATATTTAAATTTTCGTTAATTTTTGATAAATATTCATTACACGATGAACAAAAATGTCATTCCGATTATTTTTTTCGCGCACTGTACATATGTGTACTATGTGTGAATTTTTCGTAATATTTATTAATACAATGATAACATAAACTAATACATCATTTCCTTAAATTAAGTTATTAATAGTTTGGATTAACTGGTCCATCCCGATTACCATAAAGGTTATATTTGCCGGTCTCCGTTAAATCAAATGCTTGTTCATCATCATCACTATAAATATCATCTTTATTGTTGTTATCCTCAGCTAATGGAATGAAACGAAACGATTAAACCCGTGAAGATCATTAAAACACACCATCGAAAAAATTATATTACCAATGATCTCCTCCTCATTCTCATCATTATTATTGTTGTTACGGATAGGAACATTGTGGTAGTCAATACCTGATTTCAATGAAAGGGAAAAATAAAACGTGGAGATGATTTAGTTCAGTCCAACTGCAATGGAACTGGGCTTTTGCCAAAATTCCTGTTCACATTAATTTGATAATCTGACTTACCATTCATGGCTTTTAAGGCATTCATACCTGCGTGCTCAAGAGCATAGTGTATTTTTAATTCATCCGCATCATTACAAAATTTGCTGCACATGGAGCACCAATTTGGTACACCTAAGTTGAATTAATAATATAATACATTATCTTAGTATCACAAAGGCAGAACAATAATATTGATTTCGGATTCATCTATTTCTTTAAAACAATCGCAATCTCTAATGTAGCATCCTGGTACCAGTTCACTCCCCCCCCGTCAAACTCTCAATGAATGCATTATCATCAAGTCTTGGGTCATCCTTGGGTACTCCTTGTACTGCCCATACTCTAATAGGACCCCGAGCAATATATCAATAGGTAACAAGAGATCGGCACAAATTTACTAATAGCTCTACGCATCTCTTCAGGGCCGGCACTATGTAATGC
>QZLH01000036.1:195122-213098 GCA_003833135.1 Oehlia diaphana
GAAAAATCAAGTGAATTTTATATTAATTAATTAAAATAAACAACATTATTATAATTAAAATTGTAAAATTTAGCGAAGTGTTTGAAAGATAAATATAATAAATATAAATCATGTAACTTGACGATCAATTTTGCTGATCATTAAAAAATTCGAGTTTAACCCGGGTTATCCGGGTTAAGTTATAATCAGGTCGAGTCAAGTTCGGGTTATACAGTTGATCGACCCGAACATTCGAGTCGAACTACATGAATGTTCGAGTCGAGTTCAAACATCCCTTAAACCCGACCTAACCCGACCCGTACGGAGCACTACCACACACACATACTCTAGCCTACCATTTCGTGAATTCCAAAGTCTAATTTATCAGGCAATAATTGAAAAATGCTAATCGAGTAATCATTCTTAAAGAAAAAAAGAAATCACATTAATGACGTTCCTACAATAAAAGAAAATACACACCCCTTCTGCAACTTACCATTTCATCGAATTCCAAGTCCAGGAGCCGTTCCTAAAAAAAAAAATAAAGAAAGGAATGTTAGTTACATTCCTACAGTAAAAAATACCAAATACCCCAACTTACATTTTTGAGTTCCAATCCGAAATTCGAGTCCAAGAGCCGTCCCTAAAGAAAAAAAAAAGGAATGTTAATAACGTTCCAAAAACAAAATAAACACCAAATACCCAACTTACATTTCCAGTATTCCAATTTGAAATCCAAGTCCAGAAGCTGTACCTAAAGAAAAATAATTGCATCAAAAGAAAATTGTCCTGCTCTGTTTCGGATAAGAAAAATAATAACGGGGTAAAAACCGTTTCGACTCTTCATTAAAAAAACGATATTTATGGTTTAAACAATTCGGTTTAGCGAAAAAAAAAAGTTTTTTAACTTCACTCTTTTCTTTAGACTTCACTCTTTTTTTAGAACTTAAAAGAAAAAAAAAATAATAAATAACGATTTAAAAAACCGTTTTAATAAAAAAAAACAACGATTTGAAACCGTTAAAAAAATTGGTTTGATGTGATTGGGTACTTGAAAATAGAGTTACCGTTACAAAAAAATTTGTGTTCCCGTACTACTAATTTTAGAGACTGATCATGTTAGTATAACTTTTGCTTAAATCGCGATTTTTATTATGCAAACTGACTTTCATTTATAATTGAAAAATATAGCCCATGTCAAAATATACCCAAATCTAGCAAAAACTCATTTTTCATTTCTGGGGTAGTTTCCGTCCTTTTTACTGAAAAGGTCTCATATTTCTATTTAAAGTAATATAATCTTTTTAGATTGTTATAAGGTAATATAAGGTAGTAAATTAAATAATTTTTATTTATTTATATATTGTAAAAGTAGTCGATAACATTAATGTTTTTTTTTAAAAAAATATAAAAGGTAAATACATATATAGGTCTTGCATTTGAAAATATACTATTACTGAATTTTTTTATTTTTTTTTCAATCTAAAAAGTATTCTAATACATTCTAATATAAGTAATTAAAATTGGAAATATTTAAATAATAAATGTGTATTTGCAATTTTTAATTATTTTTACTTCGCAAATATTAAATAATAAAAAATGTGTGTAATTTTTATTATTTTTGCTATCTTGCAAAGAAAATTAGAAATATTATATTTCTTCGTCCGACCAATACCAAGGGAAATCGTAAAATGTCATATCATGTGATTTTTCAGCGTCCATTTCATCGCACAATCGGAAGCTCAGTGATCTTTCCATTTGGATAATTTTGTGTATCTGAATTTTTCTGACTCTTACGCCTCCTGCATGACGAATTTTTCTTTGTTTGACCCGTAACGTGTTTTGTTCCTCCTCCTTTTCTAGATCCTTGAATTATTCGGTAATAATTCTTTTTATAATCTCATTTGTTACATCAACTTCTACCCCGAATACGATTATCTAAATTTGTATTTTTTATTCGTGTTCCTTTATTATTCGTTCCTCGGTGATTACCCATATTCTAAATACCTTTATTCTTTTTTATTGTTCGTATCTGTGCGGTTACTGAAGATTCCAATTTTGTTATCGTCTAACCCTGCTCACATGACTGTGGGTTGTTGCTGCGCTCGCTGGGGAGAGGAAATTTTTCAAGAAACTCAATAAAGTTTTTTCGTATTATACTAGCACTCCAGTCTAATAAAAAAAATACTAAATATATTGCTTGAGGTGGTCGTACTATTCGTTTGTCTGTTTCTGAAATAGCGTTATTATTTATTTGGTCTACTGGTACAGTTTTGAACGTCTTCGTATTAAAATCTTGAAATTCTTTCAGCGATTTTATCTTGTATATCTTCGTTAAAAACCTCGAAACTTGCTATGAATTTCTCCATAAAGTTATCTTCCCTCGATAAAACTATATTTTTTTGACATTTTGTATAATAGTTTGTGTTTTACTTAATTAAGTTTTGTTATTTGACTGTACAAAATTATTAAAGAAATTTTGAATAAATTTTTAAAAGAATTCAGTAATAGTAATTGTAATTGTTATTACAATTGATGTTATAATTATTATAACTGTAATTGTGAATATTAAGAGTTTTAATTCCGAATTCTTTCATAATTCGTTCATCGCGTTCTTTTTCCTCGGCAAGTATCATATCAAGTTCTGTAACTTCAGCCTTACTATTTAAAGCAGCTTCGGCTTCAGCTATCATACCTGATATTTTACTATTAAGTCTTTTTAGGATAATGTCTTCATCATCATCGACATCATTATCAGATGTATTATTGAAATTATTATTAATTTTTGATGATGATTTGCGACGTATAATTCTACGGCCACGACGAACACGGAATCGTCTTCGTCGTGAAGTTGAATTTGTCGGTGAATGTGTTGGTGTTGATTTAGTAATTGGATAATATTGTTGCGAAGGTGAAGTAGAAATTGTAAGCGAAGGTTTAGTTTCAGTCTGAGTAGTTGGATAATCATGTTGCGGAGGTGATATAGAAATTGTAAATGAAGGTTTAGTTTCAGACTGAGTAGTTGGATAATCGTGTTGTGAGGGTGATGTAGAAATTGTAAATGAAGGTTTAGTTTCAGACTGAGTAGTTGGATAATCGTGTTGTGAGGGTAATGTAGAAATTGTAAAAGAAGGTTTAGTTTCAGTCTGAGTAGTTGGATAATCTTGTTGTGAGGGTAATGTAGAAATTGTAAGAGAAGGATTAGTTTCAGTAGAATTATCGTAAGGTTCTTCATCTTCAACAGTTTCTACATTTTCATCGCAAGTAGAAACATCTTTTTTCTTATGATCATAAACATTTTCATCATTATCATCATCGATATCATCGTAACCATAATTTTGTCCTCCAGTGTTTTCAGTTAATATATCTATAGCTTCAGTGGCAAAAGCGGAAGTATAGGTAGCAAGTTCAACAACTTTATATATAAAGTTTGCGACAATTCCAGGACGAGAAATTTCTTCTTGTTGTTTTAAAATTAACTGCATTTTGTATTGATATTTTTTTAAAAAAATTTGAGTATAAAGTAATATATATATATAGGGTTTATTGGAAGAAATATATAGTAAAGAGCAATTTTTGTTGCTCCGTGCAGATATTTTTTTATTATATATTTTGCGTGTACGAGAGTAACTGGTATTGGTAAAAAAAAAAGAAAAAATAATTTTTTTTTGCGTATTTTTAAAATTTTACATGTATGAATGTATGTATATATATATAATTTTTTTTATACATATATTTGATAACTCAAAGGATGACTCAATATTTTTAAGTGGCTCAAACTTGTGATTTTTTAATAGAAAAATGTTACACTTTGATCCGATGATAAATTTCGCGATAAAACCATACAATTATCACACATCAAACACCTGATGAAAAAGATCGGGACTAAATAATGAGTAATATGAGTAATAATAATTAATAACTTATATTTAGATAATTAAATAATATTTATTTGTAATAATGTGATATAAAATATATATAATAAAATTTACATATAAGTAATATATAATATAACAAGTGTTGAAGAATTTATATATTTTTTTTAAATGTTTTTAATAGAAAGTTTTATAAACATTTCTTGATATTTTCTTTTTTGTAAATTTCAGGTTAAAGGTTAAAGAACGAAATGCAAAAATACATGATACATTTCACAATAGATGTTGTCCTACCATCAAAGTTTTTTTTGATAGATGTATAATAGAATAAGCATAATACGCATAATACAATATGAGTCAACTTGTAGTATCACCAAATTTCAGATTTTTTGATTGATAAAATCATTGATCATCAACAATCAATGAATGTATATTTTATTTAGATTGAGTAAATTTACAAACAACTTCATATAAAATACTACTTAATGATTAATCAATTGTCCTTATTAATATAATCATACACGATAATCAAAATTTTGCACTTTAATATTATACAACTCACTTCATCTTTAAAATCAAAACAATTCATCATCATAAGTTTTCGCAAAATTAATTTTTTAATTAACCCTTTTCTTTTTCATGATATATTATTTATGAGGGTAAAATACCTTGGTTATTAAAGTAATAACAAATTAATAATTTCTTAATAAATAAAATTTTAAATGTTAATATTTTATAATTTAGGAGGTAATATTATTGAACTACATTCAATTCCATAATCATCAATTAAAAATAATTTTGATAAATAAACTGACTTCCGAAAATTGTATAAAAATCAAAAAAAAACTAATTTGATATTTTTTAATTAATTCAAATAATAATATTTGTCCTAAAGTTATTGTATTTATAAGTGTTTGAACAATTATATATATTTGATGATAATAATGATTTAAATAAAGATGAATAAATTTTATTTACTAATATTTTCTTAAGATTTTGACGTTGAGTGCCATTGATATATTACTAAAAAATTTCAAATTTTCTAATATTATGAATAAAATTTGTATTCTGTAAAATTAATTCAAGAGTATTATTGATAAATTCGTTACAAAAAATCATTGTGTCCTCAATTTTGAGGGTATGTAAATTTACTTCATTTTCTTAATAGTGGTACATATATATATTTGACCTATCAATATGATAATCTAGTGAATGTAATTTTAACCAAAACTCAACAGATAAAATAAAATTATATGTATTTAAATATTTTAAAAAACTAGGATAATTGAATAATGTATTTGAAGGTTAATAATTTTATATTATTTTAATATCAAGTAAATATCATGATAATTTAAGTAAATATTAATAACACGATATTTTGATTTTCCCATAATAACGGAATCGTTAAACGACACCATAATCTGTTAACTAAAATGCATGAATGAAATATTTTATAATTTTATATGTTAAAAGGGGAAGTATATAATAGTTATTGGGTAGGGGGGTTAAAATATCATCCGAACTGCTTCGCAGTTCGGTGATATTTCAACCCCCCTACCCAATAACTATTATTTATTACGTCAGATCTTGAGTAAATTATATTCATTTTTGGAGTGATGATTCCGATATTGTCGCACAATGCGTCAAAATTTAATATTGTTATGAAGTCGCAGTAACTATTCAATGCATAAATATTCGTTGATTTGGATTGTGTCACGCAATAATATATATCACGTGACTTTTACACTTCGATTTTATTTTGGTTACTATTACCTTTAATATTACTATTATTCGAAACTTATTGTTATTATAAACTGTATGTAAAGAATCTTTATAATACAATTGACTAATCTTAATTTGTTTTGAGTGCAACTATTTAACTACACAAATTTATAACCTTGCTACCCTATACAAAGCTAAACTAATACATAACTGTCCCATTCTTTGTAACTCAACGAGCTTTATTACGACTGTAAATGGTCAATTATGGTTAAAAAATGTTTATTATAATTCGAATGTCATGATTTTATTAGAAATTAACAAGTTCAAAATAAATCAATTTAATATATTTTACATTTTATAGTCCTTTAATCATGAACTCTTGTTTAAGATAAATGATAGTAAAATAATTTGAAAATTACGCTTTGTTAAAATAAAATTTACATATTTTACATTTATATATTTGATATTCTTACTTTCTTATATTATACGCTTTATTAAACATACTCTTCATACTCTGAATTTATTAAATTATACGTTTTATGACTTTTATCACTGAAGATGATTTATATTTACGTTACTTAATTTCTTAAGTTTAATATTTTAAATAATTCGTTTATTATACTCTTAAAGTTTTACATATCATTAAAAATATTTTACCGATAAGTTAATCAATTTTTTAATATCATAAGAAGTCACTGATATAAATGTATACAAATATATATGTAGTGTATTTATGTATACCCCTTATACTTCCTCAAACTATTAAATTATCACTTTCGCAAAAATTTATAATTAGCCCATCTTCCTCTGACACCCCTTTCCATTCTAGCAGTCAAAGCTTTCTTAGTAACAAAAATTCGCGTCATTATGTTTTTATCTACCATTATTATTATTTGTTGCAACGCCAGTACTTCAATTAGAAGTTATTTATCAAGGAACATTTCAAGCAATTTGAGAAACTATCTAATAACTCAGGAAATACGAGAAGTTTTAAATGTAATGTATATGTACTAGGGATGGGAAAGGTTCGTCGGTTCCATTTCGGTTCCTCCATCGGTTCCTCATCGGTTCCAATTAAGAAAAATATGAGCTGGGTGCGTCAAATTCAAGACATAAATAAAGCATGTGATGACGATCAAATGGAGAAAATTTGATTGGTCTTCAAACAATAGTTCGTCATATATTTAATATCAATCCATGATAATATAGAATGAGTATGATATACTAGGCTATGATGTCGTATAGTATAGTGCAGTATAGTGAGTATGATGCTAACTATACATGGTATGATAAAAATTTTATTATAAAAAAAAAAAACATTTATAAATTTATTATTTTTTTATTTTTAAAGTGTAGACAATGACGGGAGCCATACAAGTTTGTGAGCTGAGTCCTCCTTACAAAAGGAAACTACTACGCTAACACTGTACCTATATAAACCTAACCCCCTCTAAGAGGGGATCGTACTGCCTATTATTGAAAACTACAACACTAGGCATTACCAGCATTGTATGCGAACTGAAGAGAAACAATGAATACGTTTGAAAGCTAATCTTATATCAGTTAATGTTAACGTTAATTGTTAACGTTTAGTATTTCATATCAAAATGGAATGAAATGAACCTAACATAACCAGGCCACCACCCACTTGGTCAAACAATATTTATATAATATTATTTTGCTGAAAAATGTAGGATAGGGAAATTTTACGAATTAACACTGGTCTTAGTATTTTTAGTATAATTTTTATTGTAAAATTAATGAAAATTAATAATTAGACTTTGCATTGTATCTTGTGTTAAGACGATCAGAAAATTTACATTCGAATCTCATGACAGATACGGGGTGGCTGATATTTCCAATAATTATAATATATTAATTCTTTATCTTTTTTTTTTGTGTATTTTATGTTTCGATTTGCAATTCACAGAATACACCAGTTCGAAAATAGTGACAATAGGAACATTAGTAATTAATTATTATTAATATGTAAGAAAATTTAAAACTTCAAATAAGTTCAATTTTTTGCAAATTTAAAAATATAAAAAATAAAGAAAAAAAAAAAAATAAATAAAATAAGAAATCTAAAAATCATTCATATTAATCTTAACATTTTAATAAATAATACTGCCAATAATCAGAGGTTTCATTATTCAAATCTCGATCATTTAAAATAATAAACATAAGAATATCATTAAATACCTAAATAAAGCTTATTTTTCAAATTAATTAAAAAGTTAATTAAAATCATAGTACTCCTCCTCTTCTTCGTTTTCTTTCTCCTCACTTTTAGTTATAAATTCAATTATGCCTAAATCTTCATACTTTTCTATTATTTCTAAAATTTCAAAACTATAACCATAAAAAATTTCCATATCATCAATAATTATAAACGAAAGTAATTTTTTTGGTGTTCTTCTTTCCCAGCTTATAAAGAATGATTCCAAATCATCAGGAGATGCATCTGAATTTGTAATAATATGATGTATTTTTAATTCACAAAAATTACTTTGTGAATATTTTGCAACAGTTTCTAATACTTCTTTTTCAGATAAATAATCTCTACCACACCAAATTTTAATACTTTCTAAGTATTGACAACTAATAAGTATAGTTTTTAGTACCTCTAGCTCACCATTTTTAAATATTATGAAAAGACTTTTAAGGTTTGGACAAAATTTAGCAATAGATAACCTTAAAGCTTTGTTACTTCCACCTATATAAAACTTTTTAAGGTTCTTTCCATTAATTTCTAAAAATTTCATTAAATACTCAGGTTTTGGACATTCATAAGGAATTTTTAAAATTTGTAATTTTGAAAAATTAACATATTGTAACTTTTTAAAATCTTCAAATACACCATCAAAGGATGAGATTATTAATTCTTGTAAATTTGGGAATGAACTAACAAATGAGAATGAATTACTATCATCACTATAAAGTTTTAATTTTGTTATTGTATGAGAATGCTTTGTTAAAGTAGGTATAATATCTGCCCAACTTCCATTAAAAGCTGATAAATTTAAATTTTTTAAATTATTCTGTGAAGAAATTAATTCTTTTAACTCGTTTGTAGCACTATCATAAAAATCTATAGAAATAGATTGTAAATTATGACATATTTGTGATAATTGATGAAAAAAATCTGAAGAAAGATCTGAACTACAACATAATTCTAAAAGATCTCTTGCTCCAGGAAAATTAGGGAAAGAAACATTAAGATTATAATAAAAAGTATGATGATAAGTCAATTTTTTCAATGAAGAAATTTGGCTTGCAAACATTTTGATAATTTCATTTGCAACTAAACTATTTTTATATTTTGAATCTAATGATGGCCTATTTTTGAGGACACTATCAATCATCCTATTAATCTCATAAATTGAAAGAGTTTTACAAAATGATGCATAATTAAATAACAATGGTTTTGAAGTGGGTGGTGAAATGAAAATTTTATTATCATGCAAGAGCTTTTTTGATTCATTAGGAAGACAAGCAATTAATGTACTAAGAATTGACGATTCTATTTTGAATGAATGTTTATAATCAAATTTGATATTCAAAGTATTCCTCCATAAAATTCTAACAGAAAGTTCACACCAAAGATGATTGACTAACAGACATGAGTGTAGAGTGAATCTATCTAACTCTAAATATTCAAAAATTTCATTTAAACAATCAGCTGGAAGTCGATATGCCATTTTATTGTTATATTATTTCAAAAAAAAGAAATATTTTTTCTTTTTTTTTTTTTTGGTATTTAGTATTTATGAACTTTACTAAACGGGCGATTTATATTTTATACATCCGGACATTCAGAATCTACTGCATTAATTGTTTCATTATTGTGTGACAACATTTTTGTTGAATCAATTAAAATACATCCATGTGATCAAAATTAATTATAAATTTGTTACACGACGCATGTAATTAATAAGTGCATCCGAAACGTTCCGGATAATCAATTTGATAAGCCGAAATTTTTTTTCGATGTGACGATGAAAGAATAAGCTTAGCGAAAATGTAATTAAATAAATAAAGTATTTTAAGTTTTTAATAGTTGTAATTTAACTAGAAAACAAAGTACCGTAATTTATAAGTTAATTTGATGTAACAGTTTATGTAACAATAACAATTCAACTTTTTTAATAAATAGTACGTACCGCTTATTAAATCGCGTTTAATGTTTTGATTAATGTCAAATGCAAAAAAAGAAATTTTTTTTTTTTTTTTACAAAACTATTCATTTTTATTTTCTGCTAATTACAAATGTATTATAATTAATGATCAAAAAAATTTTTTTCCGAATAGTACTTTAGTATAACGATGAATCATTTGATTTTAATTTCATAAATATTTATTTGTTGTTCCATAATTAATCAAAAATTTTGTAACTGTGAAAATTAAAGTTTATGATAATTTTTGTTTATTATCAAATTCGTCATATTCATAATTCCGCTACGGATCGGGCGATCGGTAAAAGGGGAAAGTCATATGATAACGAAATTTATAATGATAACTCAATCAAGTAAAGCAATTTTTTACATGATAATAATTAATAACTAAATCATTTAATTTAATTTTATGATTTTATATTCAAAGAAAAGCCCGGCCATTCTGTTCAATGCCTACTAAGTAATATAATGATTTCATTAAGTAAAAGTAGTTTATTTATTACAGGACTGGGTTAGAATCTATTAAATTTAATAATCTCATATTAATTTTAGCATTATTAATTACGTAATCTGTGTAACAATCGGACAAACACTCCATATACGAAGCCGGGATAATAAACATAAAAAAATAAGTCAAACCTGAATTCACCTTTTTTATACTCAAATATTTTTTTCAACACTTGTAAACGCAAAAGTCAAACCAAAAGTTATAATGTTAATAATATAAAAGTATAGTTTAAACGTCTGTTGTACTGAAATTGTTTTTCCTGTGGAAACAAAAATAATTTAAACGTCTATACTGATGTTTTGATTTTAAAGCTTGTTAAAATAATTAATTTAATATTAAAAGAATTTAATATTTAGCCGTTAACGAAAAATATCAGTCTGTAAGAATTAGCATGATCCTAAAAGACTGACCAATAATATATATCATTATAAAAGTATTAAAGAAATTCAATGTCAAACTATCCCGCCGTAATGATTAATTTTTTTTTAAGCAGAAAATTTTTTGTTTGATTCTTTAACTCAAAAAATCGGAAATTTTGGAATAAAAATTATCTAATTTCCAAATCATTGCTTTACTGATATTTTTCTTAAAATTTTTCCTAACTTTATTGGGTTGGATCAGGCTGTGGATTCTTGTAAGTGGTCACATGATTCTCTCACGTCCATTTTTCTTGATTACTAATATTAATTAAACCTAATGGGAAACAAAAATACTTTGTTTTTTTTTAGAAAAAAAAAAGTAATTAGTATTTGAATAATGCTAAAGAAAATATGAAAAATGATTATTAAGAACATACCAAAGCAATCTTGGTTCTGACTTGACGTGTTAGTAAGTATGAACCAGTATTAATTGATTACTAATCAATTTTAATGTATTTGATTTTTGATTTGGCCAAGATCTTTAGATTAAACAACATGATACGGGATGTTAAACTGCTCTTATTAAAAATGATTTACATTCTAGCAGATAATAATATAAAATCTGACCAACCAGAATTTATGTAACTTGGAGAATTATCACGGTAAGACGGTAAGATGGTAAGTACCAGATTCTTTTTATTTTTTTTTTGTTTAATAAAAAAAAAATAAATAAAGATCCAGTTCCAAAAGGAATAGAATAAAATAATGCTTTACTGATTTTTTGAGACCAGATTTATTGTTAATATTCTTTTTCTTTCTTATCAGTTTCTTAAATTGAATTTCTAATCATTTTTTTCCTCTTTCCTTCTTTCCAGATTCTTAAAACTGGTTTCTATTTATTTGTTATTTTTTTTCCTCCTTCCTTTCAGGTTTCTTAAGACTGGATTTCTAATTATTATTTTATTCCCCTTTTCCAGTTTTTTAAGACTGACTGGTTTTTCATTTTTTATTTTCATTCTTTTCTTCTTTAGGTTTAGATCATATTTTTATTCAATAATCATTTTTTACTATTTTTTTGGTTTTTTTTATCTTTTTAGATTCAGGGCAGATAATGCATAGATTTCTTTTTTCATTTCATGAT
Organism: Oehlia diaphana; assembly: GCA_003833135.1. Taxonomy (NCBI): domain Eukaryota; kingdom Fungi; phylum Glomeromycota; class Glomeromycetes; order Glomerales; family Glomeraceae; genus Oehlia; species Oehlia diaphana. The sequence continues at coordinate 206,882 of QZLH01000036.1, forward strand.
TTTTTTTACTACTTAATTATTATTTACTTTTTTTATCTTTTTATACAGACAAGTTTGGGAAATTATTGCGTACTACAGTAAGCGCCAAGTTCTGTATTTTCCTTTCATTTTTTATTTAACTATTTTTTACTGATAATGTCCAGATCGGGTTTAATAGTTTTCGCATTATGACGGTAAAAATCGAAAAATTTTTTTTTTCACTTCATTTTGTATTTTTCTTTGGATTAATTGTTATTACTGATTTTTTTTTTATCTTTTAGGTCCAGAACAGTCTTGTATTTACCTTTTTTTGTCAGTATTTTTTCGCTAAATAATTTTTTTATCGTCTTTTTAGTTTCAGGTTGGGTTCAGCAAGTTGCTGTGTTAAATTATTTTTTTTTTTATTTAAAAATTTTACATTATATAAAGATGTTCACATGCCAAATACATCACGTTTTTGATCCATTGTAATCTAATTCCTTATTATCAAATTGTTAAGGAAACATAATTGTCTACTATGCAATGAAAATTAATGTCATTAAATTAAATAGAATATATAAGTCCATGATGATTTAAATTTCCAATTGTTACTATAAATAACATTTGAATGAATAATTAGTTGAAATTTGTAATGATTCATCATTTGAGACGCGAACAATGCAAAACAATAAAAAAAATTCGATTTAACTTATATAGCATTCTTTATTACAACTTTTTTTGAACTATAATTCATGTATATGTGTCATGTATGACTAACAAATTTATTATTCAAAGAAGATCTATTTTCTTAAACTTTAATGTAAACATTGAAACAATTTTTTATTAATAAAAAATTCTATTATTATTTTATATGAACAGCTAACTGACGTGCTCGAGAAATTAGAAAAAGTTAGACAAATTTTTTTTACAAAAATTATATATTTAATATCAAAGACTAATAATTAAACATTATTTTATTATTTTTATTATTTTTTTTTTTTAAAAACAAAATGATAAAACTGTTTCTAATTAGTAATTACGCAAGACAAATCAAGATTGATTAATATGATTGAAATTAATTTACTACTCATAACAATAATATTATTAAGTTTTAATACATAAACAAGAAGCAATAAATGAAAAATTTTAACTACTTAGTTTATATAAATATTTTATAACAATAAATAACTAGTTATTATTACTATTTCTAATTTTTAAGATATTGCCACAAACCAATTTTTCAAAAATTTTTATATGGTTAATACACAATATTATAATTTCCACCAATTATATGTAAAACTTTTATAACTTCAGTCTGATTTATGTGAAAAACTATATCAAAGTTTCTTTCTTTCTTTTTTTTGATTGTTGTATTTTTTTTTCCTTTGTTAAGAAATGGTTTGCTTATTTATATCTTTTCATAGATTTCGTGCATCACGCTAATTTTATGTTGATCATATTATACTTTTTAAGAGCATCTAAATCATAAAACAGAGACATGCAACATATTTTTCTCATTTAAACAACATTTTTAATATTAATTTTCCCCATTATTCTGTTATTAATACTTTTTTCAAAATTCGGTATGAGTGCTATCTTAAAATACAGTTTTATGATCGAAAAAATCAATAATTTTGGAAGTACAAATAAGTGAAATAACTAAGGATAGTCATGATTATTGATCTAAGGTCCTACAATTATAAATAGTTAGTCATAATTTATTTATCTTCTTTAAAAAAGAATAGGGGTAATTAGCGAATGTTAAAAGAGATAAAAAGGATCAAAGAAAACAACCCATGTGCGAAAAGTCTACATTTATAAGGTCTGAATATTCCCTAAAAAAGAAATTAGAAAATAGTACGTACTACTTTTATAAGTAAGTGGAAAAGTAAGATTTTCAGGTTATATATGAGTGGATGTCTAAAACTTTATTGGGTTTTTTTTGTTAGCAACATGCACTTCTTTATTAATCGTTTAAAGTTAATACTTAAAGCACATTTAAGAAATACGTAGAAATAAAACAAAGTAATATATAACACTAATAATGTAACAGTTGACAATTATATTCTATAAAGCCAATCTCCAATTAAAATATAAGAATTTTTTTTTTTTTTTGGTTTAAATGCCATTTATTACAAATAATTTTAACCCAAAATAAATCAATAGATAAAATTTAAAACTCAAATATATTTTTTTGTAAAGTTTTTCATTTCTGATAATTTTACACGATGTTGTTATATAAAGTACATAACCTAAAAGGAAGAGTTTATTATAGAAATGAGATAATTGAGAATAATTCACATTCAAGTCACCTTTAATTTACCTTTCGTAGTTCTTCTCTTACCGCTACTGCAACATTTTTGCCACCTTTGGATGATTCTGTACCAGTGTAACGAAATGAGTAAAGTCTTGCCCTGTTGGCAGCTAGGTGGGCGTAATATACTGGAGGTACCTATTTAAATATAATACGATATTTATCATTTACTGCATACAATGATAACAAATGCTATTTAAAATCTTACCAAAGATACTGCACGTGTACAACGTGCATATATATGACAGAGATTATAAGATAACATTTGTAACCTAAATTATTAATTAAATATTAGTTACGTATACCAATTAATTATTAAATTAAATTAAATTGACTTACTTGTTTGCATCAAATCCGTTTTCGTCATATAAAACTTGATAATAAGTTGGCCGAGACGTCCCCTGTAGTCCAGCATGACTTAATAAATCTGTTAAGAATTTAAAGTCATTTAGAAAATGCTACAAAATTTATGTCAATACACAATTTAATTACTTACAAAAATCAAATTCAAATGGATGTGTAATGTCCGTATCGACAACAGTACCAGGAAGACAATTTCCTGATTTATCAGCATTTTTCCTTTCCATTGGAAAAAAACGTGTGTGGTGTCTCCTCTGTATCACAACAAATGTGGTAGTGGGTCTATAGTCAGCCTCAAGACTTTGACATGCTTCTGTAGTAATTAAATAGGTTAGCGAAGGCATGAATAAATCTAAGAATAATATGTTTCAATTACCTTTAATCGCAGTTAGTTCACTTTCTAACACATACCTATATTGATATTTTGATACACAGTCTCGGTAAAATATAATTTTTTTGGGTTTTAACCCACAAGTTTGGTAAAATGTTTTTAACGATTCTTTAACCATATTTGCTAAATCTGTTATTATTTCGGTACGGTCTTGAACCCTAATTGACGCTGCATAACGTGATGCCTTAACATTCACAGAACCACATAAGGCAGCATAAGATGAACTTTCAAAATTATAGCCTGAAGAGATATGTGAAAAATATAAATGTATTAGTAAAATAATTCAAGTGAAAAAAAAAAAAAAAATACAATTTACCAGACGAATGATAAACGTCTGCGCCCATCAAAATAGTAGGCTCATCTGCCAAGAATTGAATATGTTCGGGAATGAGGAAAGAATTCTCTCCTCCAAGTTTAACGTTCATCTTTAGGCAAATGTTCACACAATATTGTTTTTTTGGGTTTTTCGTGTGTACACTTTGGACACACTGTGTTGCGACACCAATAACTGTATCACTAACACGTTTAATTTCGGCATATAAATCTGATCCAGTATTTGGGAGAATACAAAGAATAAGCTGTGGTTTAACTCCCCACGCCTTGTCTCTAGCCTTCAACCAAGCTTTTTTTAATGATTCTTCAGTATTTCCTATAGGATTTGCGCGACTTATAGGAGGATCCCTCTCTGAGATATTCTGTCATAGGTGATTAGAAACTTGAATGATTCATACGAAAAAAGTTGATGTAATTTAACTTACCATTCCCGTATCTTGACATGTAGTAATTAATTCTCTCATGAAAAGCTTAATAACTTGATCAGGTAAGTCTTTATAACTTAAAAAGGCCAAAACTGACCATGAGCTGAGGATGGCACCATTTATTACTTTTTTATCTCGTAAATTCCATGATCCACCATTCGGTCGGACAAGACTCTTCCTTGACGACTGATGGTATTGAATTGTTGGAGTTGGGAGAATCCTAGCGTTCACCTATAAACTCTCGTTATTGGAGATACATTCCTATGATGCAATAATATCTCAAACCTACCACAGTCATATTGTTTGATACTTCCATCCCGAATTGTTTAAGATATCTGTTATCTCGGTAATTTAAAATATTGAGACCAGTCTGAATCTTATTTGCCCGAATGGCCGGATTTTGACGAGCAAATTTTGTCATTTTATTTGTTAGATTACAATCCAATTTCTGCATGTATTGTTGTTCCTGTTATACGTAATAAAAATTTTTTTAATAAAATAATTTCTTTTAATCATATGATATCACTAGATGAACTAATGTATAGTTACCGGAATTACATCACAAACTTCAATCGGGAGATAATTATTTTTCCTTACAACAACGCAAGGAAGAAATGGGTATAATAAACGTATATTATGTATATTTTGAAAATAGGTTTTCACATCAATCTTATTACCATTATCTACATCAAACATAATGTCAAAAGCTGAATTTTGAGTTAATTTCTCAATCATAAATTTTTGCTTATTTTCCGGTCTATGATTATCACTTATTCTAAGATTTTTTATTCTCTTCTCAACTTTTCGACGTTCAATATCTGATAATCCTCTACGTAGATCATTGGGAGATCTAAGACCCAATATTTTTACGACCATCTGAATAAGTGGACCACCTTCATAGAAAGCAGTAGCACATAAGTCTATGTTTATCATCATTTTGCCCCTTGTAGGATGTGCAGATTGGTGATACCCCCGCCAAGCCTCTATGCCCTCATGGAGGGATGTAGCTCCATGCAGGGTATAAAATGAATTACGTAAAGTAGGATGTTTTGCAGAAATCTCGTGACTGATAATGGTGTTCATTGCATTCATTGCTTATTGCATAAATATAATTAAATCAATTTTGAGGTTCATTTTTATTAAAGAAAGAAAAGTAAAGAAAAGATAAGCTTACTCATCATGCAATTGTTGGTCATATTGCCTTTTGCATTTAAAAATTGGAGTAGGTCATTCATGTCAATATCTCTAACTTTTTTTATTGTAATTTTAAATATTTCAGGTAGACGTTTTTTAGCCACGGGCGCGTTAACTTTCTCTGATTTCACCTAATTATGATAATTAAACTTACTAATTTCAAAGTCAAAAAAAAGTAAAAAACAAACAAGATAATTTACTTCAAAACTTTTGCTTTCAAATGGTAATTGCTTGTGTGTAAACATATTTGCTCTTCCTATAAACATTTGCTATTAGTTAGTAAGTATCCATTTCCCACTTTTAAATGCAAGCATATATTTAGACATCATATAGCATTGATAATTCTAAAAAAAAGAATTATGTAATACAATTTTGGTATCGCTATATTATAAATTTCATTCATTTTGTTGGATATTTGTAATCGAATACGTACCATCGTATACTGGTTTTATACCCCCAAGGGCTTTTTTGTTTTCCTCTGAAAAACAGGCAAATACTTTCTTATTTATTCGCGAGAGTACCCAAGGACTTATTGTTACATCATAATGTATAATTTTCGTTTTCGGTAACTTAGACACTTCAAAGAAGTTTGTTCGAACTTTTATCGGTTCTCTTTCAATAGGTCTTTTCATAATTTGAAAAGTTTCTTTTTTCATATTATAAAATTAACAAGAATAATGATGATAAAAAAAAATACTTTTTTTAATTTCTTTTCGCGACTTGCGATAAAGAAAACATTAAAATAAAAAAAAAATTTTTTCCTTTTAGCTTGTAGGCAAGTACGGCAAATAAAGTTTGGGGTTAGTCAACAAAAATTTAGGGTTAGGTATATTTTGATGATCTCTAACCAAAAATAGAAAATATTCACCCCGCTCCACCCCATTAGCCTGATCGGCAAAGGATATAACCTTATCCATCGTGTCTCAAATGCATAGGTTATATCCTCTATGGAAACCACGGTTTTTATTGGCCAATGTTAAGTATTGATCATGTGACCTTATCAACGAGGACATTTTTGCCCTCAATATTTTGAGGACATTTTTGTCCTCAACTTTTGTCCTCACAACTATGAGGAATGCTTTTTGTCCTTGCAACTATGAGGACATGATTTTTGTCCTCGCAACTATGAGGACATGATTTTGTCCTCACAACTATGAGGACATGATTTTGTCCTCACAACTATGAGGACATGATTTTGTCCTCGCAACTATGAGGACATGATTTTGTCCTCGCAACTATGAG
>QZLH01000037.1:0-50629 GCA_003833135.1 Oehlia diaphana
CTTTGAAGATAACATTGACGTTGGAGTATCTTAGGGTTATGGTAAGGAAAGTTGGTTTAGGCGGAAATACTTATCCTTGAAGATAACGTAGACGTTGGAGTATCTTAGGGTTAGGTAAGGAAGGTTTGAATCACGTGCCCGAGCTTTTTTTTGATGGTTACGCTGGGGGAGTTAACTATACCCTCAAAATCCTCATCTCAGGGAATCTTTTATGGGATTATAGGAATGTAGATAGTTGTAAATCGACCTCATAATTCTGCGCCACTTATTCCCAAGTCACGATTATGGAACCAAATTTCGGTAACGTGAACTTGACGAATTTTATTGGTTAGGTGAACATTTATCTTAAAAATAATTTTACGAAAAAAAATACAAAGAAACGTTTGTTTAAAATATTACTTATGTTCCTTTTCATTTTATAAAATTTATTGCTGGTTTTTTTTTTTAAAAAAATGAACTGAATAAATTATTTGTTATTTTGTAGAATTTGAATTTTACGATAAACCTTTATCTGTTATTTTAATAATCGTAATAAAAAGAAATGTATTAAAATAGAAAATTCTTCTTCTTTATACTCCCAAGGCTGCAAAAAAAAAATTCAATGTATTTTATAGAAGATCGCGTTTTTTTTTCACTACAAAATAAAATAAATAAATATAAGAAATATAATAGAATAAAACTATAATAAGAAGAATAATATACATTTCAAGGCGAAATTACAGGAAAAATACTACAATACTAAGATGAGAACTGAGAAAAAAATATTATTTTATTGCGGTCCATCGATATATGTACAAAGTTACGATTACCGAAAATAATTTGGTGGTGTTTTTTAGTTTTCCTGGTAGTGAATGTATACAATGCACAAGTTATTTTGCATGAAAATGTTCGACTTTACACTTCGAAATTTGCCAAATATTCGAACATTTATACTAGAACTAAGAGGTCCTGGTATATTAGCTGACCCATGAAAACTAATATTTGTTTTTTAAAGGTCTAAATGATCGTTCTAGTCAGTTTTTATCATATAAACTGGTAAGATTATTAAGATAGCTTAACAGGTGAAACCGGTTAAGCTGTTGTCATCGCTAATAGCCTATTACAGGATAAATTTCAGGGCTGGTTAGAAGAACAGCCTATATCTTTCAAAGAAATCTGTTATAACAAGGAAGGAAAGTTGAATTTGATAAATAAGCAGGTTTCGTAGAATAGCATGTTACAAAGATTCAAGGCTTCAAGCTGATTTTATGTTGGTATCAATTTGTAAAATGCTTCAAAAAAAGAGGAATTGCGCGATCTTCCCAGAAAAAAAAACGTTTATTGGGTGAAAGATTTGTTGTAACCTTATAACAATAGGAAGTTAGAATAAGCAGTAGTATCAATTGATATCTTAATTGACGTTTAAATTTGTACCAAGAAAAATTCTCAATAGTTATAGGAATGAAATTAAATCCGATTACATTTTGAATTGCAAATTCATTTCCCAAATGGCCAAATTACCGAATATCGGTCACAATTTCAAAATTGGTTGACGAAAAAATTAATGATCTACGAGTCGGTCAAGTCTTGTATAATTTGATTAATTTCCGATAAGGAAAAATAGTACTTGCATACGGATCATTACTTAATTTATCGTTTCATTCAGTTACAAAACAACATAACATCATTTTAAAAATCTTATGATTTACAAAAATTCACGAGAATCTCAATTCTTCACATGATCTAATTTAAATCATTTATCTTTAAATCTTCGAGAGGATCACTAAGGATCTAATCATTCGGTGAAGATATGTGATTATTGAATATTGTATCGTCATACGAGATTCATTGAAACGTTTCGAGACTGGAGTTATAGAAACAATTGATTTTGAATCTAATGAAAGTTGTAGATCTGGGTCGCTGAGCGCCTGGCTATGAAGACAAAGAAAACAAATCCGTATTCAGTGAACAATAACTGTTTTAGGGATGATATTATAGAACTATATAATATTTTTTCTCAATAAAAATTATATTACACACAAGTTGCAACTTTGATTCGAGTATATCTATTTGTATTTGGGCGCTTGGACTTCATATCCCACTAATTATAGACCTAATATTTCTTCTTATCATACCAAAATTTATTATAGTAAGAGTCTTGTACATATTACAAAAATAAAAATAAGAAGTAAAATGTGTTTCAGCATTCTAAGGATTAAAGCAGTTCTTATTCTTGTTAATTTTAAAAGAATAAATTAATGAAACTATTCTAATTAAAGTAAAATGAATATTAGTACAAACCTATCGACTCAAATGGCAAGTTGGATATAAAATGGGTTAGCCAGTTAAGACACGTTTTACTGTATATTTTTACACCACTAAAAGATTACTTGAAACGGTTGTTGACTTGTTGTTTAAAAGTGGAAAGGTTTAGAAGGTTAAAATTTAGATCGGTAAATCGATGCCAAATTAGGGTGAAAGCGTTTACGTTAATGCTATTAATATTAAACTTATCGTTTGAAAAATCGATCCAAGTTTAAAAAAAAAAACGTTAACATTAACGTTAGCATTTTGTATCAAAACGAAACAAATCTTAACGTAAACCCATGTACACCCCCACAGCAAGGGTGTTTATGTAATTATTATTTTTTCTTTTTGCCGAATAATTCGGAATAGGGAAATTTTAAAAATAGGGCTATTCTTACAATTTTTGGAGCATGAATTGAATGATTTTCTCCGATCTTTTATTACATAATATCGTTTTTTTATCTTTCGTTTCCTTTATCGATTACAAATTCTTTTTTGTCCTTTAGGTGTGGTTGGGATCTGCGGATGATATCGAAGCAACTTTAGTTGGCGTACCACGGTGAAATCGACGGGTACTCCTTTTTTTTCATTTTTCCTTAACGTTAATTGATCACTAATCAAGTTTTTTTAAATTCGAATTAAAAAATTTTTGATTTTTAAGTTCGGTCAAGGACCTGCAGTTGATGTCAAAGTCCTGGGTGGGCGTAATGTGGTGGGTGTATCAGCAGGTACGAGGCTTTTTTTTCGTTTTATAATTGATTACTAATCGAAATTTTTTTTTTCAGTTTTTTTTGTCAATTTGAGTACCTTTTGTTTAACAAATTAATTTATAAATTAACGTAAAAAAATTTCTTAGCTTTTTTTGCTAAAAATAATTCTTTATATACTAAAAAGAAGCCACTTTTTCTCAAAAAAGAAATAAATATTTATGTATATTAATAAATTTATTATTGTTTAATAATTTCTCTTACCACATGACATATTAAATGGTTATACAAAGTGTGTATTATTAATTGCCGTATTTGACTAAGTATGGGAAAATCAAATTTGCCTACAGATTGTGGTATTGTTTTTGAATCCAAAGCCAACACAATACTAAATATTGTTTGCTTAAAAAGAATTCGATGATCAGATCAGGTACTACATAAAATTGTGCGACTGAATCTCGTATAAATTCGCTTAACGAAGAAATGTATCGATTGATCTTTGCAGTCTTCTTAAATAAGTCAATGAAATGGAAGTACAAATTATTAGATATCTTCAAAAAAACAAGACAGTCCATCTTTTAAGTCTGATTTTATTAATAATTATTATTTACTATGATAAAAATCATGCTCTTAATTACATTTTCGTATCTGTCGAAGCATATTCATATATTTTTAATTACGACATGGTAATCTCACGTAGTGTTACCAATTATAATTCTTCTAATGATCACGTTTACACTAATGCCATCCGAAAGCGAAATTATGAATTTATTGGTGTCAGATTATTCATCGCTTTTATTTTTTTAATGTACATTCTGGCTGACATTCTTCCAAATGTTTCATCATTATTTGTGTGGTTTTTTATTCTAGTACCTATGGTATATTTTCACCAATTCTACCAATTCAAGGTCTTATTCGATTTTTCTTACTTCTGCCCCCCTTTAGAAGGTTGCTTTAGGATTCTTACAATTGCATTTCCTTGTATCTTTTGTGGAAGTAAGAATAGCAGAATATTAGTTAGTATAATCCTTTTCTTTTTACTTGTGTCTATGCACAAAATCAGAAGATTGGTGAGAACAAGTTATTCTCGTGCAACACACAACATTAAAGATATTGAAGAAAATCAATATGACAAAATTGTATTATACCTTATTTTCTTTCTTTCGTTATACAATAGTATTCCTATGTTTTTATATTTTATAATAGCAAACTTTTTGACTAGAAAAGTTTTTTTTAGAGTTAATTTCGGTGGAGAAGGAGAGGAAAGGATTACGATGTGGGGATTACCTTGGCCTTGTGATGCGCTTGTTTCTCCTATGGATTTTGGTGTAATCTACATAAGCTTTGCCTTGTCTGTAATTTCAATTGTGTTTTACAATTAAATTTAGTTTCCTCATAATTTCTTATTACGTTTAGCTTTTCTAAACAATGTTATAAAATTTAATAAATGTGGTATAAATTATTTTACTACACAATTTTTTAATGTTGTTATTAACAAGAACATTATGATATGATTAAGAGATATTTTATTATAAATATAGATAAAAATCGAAAAATAATCGACTAGATACAGTATGAGGTCCGGTCTAGCAATAGCCGGAGTTTGTCCGATAACGTATTTTCGAGGTTGAAATTACGTAATCAATTTTTGATGATCATTACGACAAAAAATTGGATTTTTTTCGAAACGGTCTTATAAATAACTTTGGTCGAAATTTCACAGAAAATTAATTGAAGCCTTAGATTTCAATAAATTATATCTATTTAATTTTTATCATAAAATTTGTATAATACATATTTTCAATAAATTTAATGCAATATTTTTTAATAAAAAATAACAAATTAGTTCACCAAAATAAACTTTATTTTATTGAGATTTCAAATTTTCAAAGTATATTATGAATGGAAAAACTTTTTTTCCAAATGGTTAGACCATAAGCATATTAAAAAAATCGTGAAATCACGTGATCTGACACAACCCCGGCTTTTGCTAGGCCAGGCCCCATATACCTGAGACGCAAGCTCCCGAGTTACAAAATCTGATTGATTAATTTTATACTGATATGTATTTTCAATAAAGGCTTTAACATATTAAAAAATTTAATAATTATTTCTCTACGAAAGTAAAGTACATGTACTGTATATAGTTACTGTTTTTTACCAGGTTCCCGTCGAATAGATTTAGTTATTTCAAAAATTAAGAACTTCATTAGTTGTAATAAATGGTCTGATGTTCATTCCTAACACTCAAAAGATCTTAAAACTCAATAAATGAAATTATGAGAATTTTATGCAAGTTGAATTATTATTAGAAGATTAAACTTACTTCCAATATCTTGGCTGATTTTATCTATGCATGTCAATGTATCATTGACTTTTTAAGATTTATGTCCATAATTAATGCTTAATTCTAGTCAAATACCTTGAATAAAGAATTTAGTTGGTCGTTAAAAAATTCCATCATCCTACTCATATTGTTGTGAAAATTTTGATTTTGGTAGCATGTAATGTTATCACTAAGTCACAATACATAAAGTAAAGCAATCTCTTATTCTCTTTACACCTGTACAAATAACAGATTAGAATTCGCAAAATTTTAATAATAAAAATAAATTACTAAAGTAATTAGGTAATTTAGGTTATTGACTTCCAAAATAATTTTATTATATCAAACTTATAGAAATAAAAGAGATAAAAGATTCGTCAAAAATTTTTTTTTTTTTAAAAAAAAAAAAAATGGAAAGAGAATATGCATATTCTGTATACGTACAACGGAAGCTTATAAGATATCTTAATTATAAAAATATAGAGAAAAAAAGTAAAAACGAATTTAAAAATTGATCTAAAATTCAAAAATCATTTTAAAAAAAAATCATCGTTTTTGTCCGAAAAAAAAAGAAAAAAAAAAAATTTAAACCGATAAAAAAATTAGATACCCGAACAAATTGGAGGTAAAGTAAAAAAAAAAAAATTTGTGATTTCATAAAATAAATTATTCGAATTTTTAATACGGCGGATACGGCGGATATTGAATATATTTTTCGAATAACTCTTCATAAGATCGATCGAAGCTTAAGACGCTGGTCGAACTTGCTGGAACGACCATTGTATTAAAGTTTTTTATTTGAGATTCAACTTCCGCATACTTTAAAAATTCGTTTTTTAAATAATATGGGAGATGATCTCGCCATATTTTTCCCATTAATCGCCCGATTTCTTGTGATGGCAAACGGGGGTTATCGAGTTTTAAAAATTTGTAATATTTTTTATAAAAAACGATGTAACCATTTGGCGTACGAGCCCTAACGGTTCGTGTTTTCGACCTCACACGTTTCGGACGAGTAGGTTTTTTGGGCATAACAAATAAAATGATTAATTCTCGCCAAAAATGAACAGCTAAATTTCTGTCATTTTTATACTTTTTTTTTCGTAATTAATTTTTTATTGAAGGAAAAAACAGATTTTTTTCCGATTTAAACGTAATTTTAAATCGATTTTTCAAAGTTCGGAAATAAATGAAAGTCAACTCCGTCCATAAAAAGGAGTAAAGGATAAATTTGTTTAGAGTATTGTGTCAGAAGGTATAAAAAACCATGTGCGTTCATTCTTTCAATACACCAAATCGAAATGATGATTGATGACAAAAGGAAATAGATTAATGAGTTCAAATTTAGTAAATATTAAAAGGATCTATCGCCAAATTATTAATGGTGTACCAAACAAAATTAAATGTAATGAAAAATGAAAATAAAAAATTTTAAGAGAGAAAAAATGAAGATTATTGATAAAATTGGATGTATTTATTATGCTTTTATAGTCTAATTTTAGAAATATGAACCACCATATTTATCAACAATAATAATCATTGGAAAAAAAAAAAAATTAATAAACAAAATGTATGATGCCTTTTTTTATTGTAAAACATTATAAACCGATTTTTTTTTTTTCAAGGACCCTAAAAGACATTAGTTAAAGATCGGCATTATCAGAGATCTTTAAATTTTGATTGGCTCAGTATTGGCTCCCTCATTTAGTAATAGGACGCGAGATCTACCCATCGTTTATTTTAATCGAAACTTTAAGTATTTATAATTATAATTTATTAATTAATATAACATGAAGAAGGTTTCATTCGAAAATTATAATTTTATTAGCCGTATGTAATGAAAGAAAAAAAATTAAAAATATTTCTCTTTCAAACGCTGCACGCATTCTTCTTTCTCCCTATTTCTTCCAAATATTTCCAAATTTTTCTTTCATTTTACTATTATCGAAATATTTTGTTACCAGTTGGGCTGTTGTATCAGTATGCATTGCAATATGCAATTATAATATATTGTTTCTCATTATGTGATTGTGTGTAATCTTTTCTTTCGCTTATGACAATATGCTGCATTAAATCAATGCAAAATTGGTAACTTTCTCAAAGTTTTTGTGTGATGATTATTGACTCACAATTAAAAATAGAGATAATAATAATGCTGCTAAGTTTAAGTGGATATTTACCTGTTTTAGTAGTGGTGTACCTTTCACGGCAAGGACCATCAGGTTATTAAACCATATTTGTAGATGAATTTTTGGTGATTATTGAGGGACTAAATACGGTAAATTTTGGTTAAGCTTAATGAATTTTTATTAATGATATCAAAATATTGGACCCTATATTTATTATTAAAATTTTTATTATTTACGAAAATAGAAAAATATTAGGGTGCTAGAAAAAAGGGGCATTTGGTTTTGAATATTAAATATTGTTCTATATTAAATTTTTCAAATTGTTATACGTTTGATCACCATGCTTAAACTTGTTTATTCAGTCAATTTGGTAGTACTCACCCCATATTGGCGCTGGTAATCTCTATTAGAAGTTTTTCCGGTTCTGCACCACCTAGGTTTTAAAAAATTATTTCTGATTTAATTCTTTCAAATACGATATTCTAATAAGCGTTTTCATTGCAATATGAAGCTTGGAATATGCAAAATATGGAAGCGAGAGCATCAAAAGCTTTTTATCTTTTTGTATTTAGAAAACCAGTACCATACATTTCATGGTTTCCTAGAGTAAGCTTGTATTCGAGTCACCTCAGTTTATTCCAAGTACTTTTTCTACAATTCATAGTTTTTTTTGAAATTAGGAAGAAATAAAACACAGCAGATGTGTTTATACCTGCAACAATATAGTACTTCACAACAGCAAATACCATTGTCACGAATTAAATATGGTTTGAATATATATAATTGTCAAATTTTAAATTTTGTGCAAAGTTTTATTCTTTAACATCTGTCAAGTCATGAGCAAATTTCTTCATGGAAGTAGAGGTAACCAGATAATAGGTAATTAAAATAGGTATTAAAGGTAAGTTTATTGTGTTGACTACTACTACTTACAACTTACCGTCGGTAGCAGATGGTTTAACTAACATGAATGTATTTTTTTGAACGGAACTTTAGGTCATAGTGTGGTCGCTGGGAGCAGGATCTTTGAATTTCCTGACATTAATTTTCGTGTGTCGTCGCGTGTTTCTATATTAGCAAGATCAATTTTTCCTTCTTGATACCAAATCCTTGTCTAACGGGTTTACTTGGATTAACGTCGATCAAAATTTATATTTCGCAAACGAGACACAAAAATGTATTTATGTTTTATAACGTGTTATATTATTATCGATAACTTAAATAAAGAGAATTTCATTTTACTTTATAGAAACTGGCGGATAATCAGACAGACGGGCATTGTTTATTGGAAAGAGATTTCTCAAAAACACGTACATCTTTACTTCTTATTTAAGGTAAGACCGATCAATTAATAATAATTTAATTATAAAATAATAAATAATGCTATTATATTTTTATTATAAGATGACATTTACATATATAATGAATGAAATACATAGAAAAATATTGTATATCAATTAAATAAATTACATGTGATTAAATAATATAATTAATAAAATTATTACATATACTGTATATATATATATAATTTTTATATCATAACTTATTCTTTTTTTTTTTTTAGTGATGAAGTTTAAACCATATAATTCTTATTAATCCAAAAATTAATACGACGCCCCAACAAGCGATTAAAATCCAAAAAAGAGGGAGTTCAGATTTTAATCTATCTTCATAAGCATCAAATAATCTACCAATTTGTCCTCCCGTACCTTCTTCATCGGGTTCACCTGCAAATCTAATCGTAGCTTCACTTATGACTGAATTCATTTTATCAGGTTTTATCATTAATATATTTTCACTAACACGCGGTAAACCAAGGTGAGAATTATCTTTTATAAATGTTAACCCACTTTGAATTCCTTTAATTTTTACAAGAATTAAACAATTTAACAATTCATCAATTACATTTCTTATAAATGGAACTTCACCAAATGTTGTATTAACAAATCCAACAATTTCATCAACTGCTGTATTCAATGTATTATTAAGAGCTGTTGTAGTAATATTTACCCAACCAAATAAATTATGATTTATATCATTCTCCAAATTTATTATAATATTATTGCTTTGTGTAGAATATTGCTATAAAATAATAATAATAATAACATTAATATTATTTTTTTTAAAAAAAGTATTACTGTAAAATGAACTTTTAAATAATAATTAATACTCACTTTAGATGATTCTTGTAAATTTGAATTCATAAGTCCCATAACAGTATTTCCAAAATTAGAAATACTTTCACTAATTTCATCTTTATAAGTACGTCGAACACCATTTAATATTGCAATTTGAATAAATATAGATATAATTCCTGCTAATCCAATAATAAAACATATAATCGCCGGTTTAAATAATATATAATCCCAAAACCATCGATAAAGTTTTTGATTTTCTCGATTCTTAAAATAAGTTGAAGTTTTAACTATATAATTTTGTAAAAATGGATTTTCTGAAAATTTAATAATATCAATAATCGAATTTTTATTTATATTCGAATTTGTCCTTTTAAAATTATTTAAACTTTTATCAACTTTGTTCATAAATCTTTTATGAGAGATCCAAATATAAAATATATTTGCTAAAATTAACAATATAGAAAGTGCAATTAATATAGAAAGTCCAATCCATGCTGTTCTTTTCAAATCATTTTTAATATTATCAAGTACTTCAAGATTTAAATTATTTTCACAAAATTTTATATTATTACCCATTGGAGGTACTGGAAGGATTGACGAATTAAATTTTATATCTGACATAGAATTATTAATAATAACTCGTAATTCATTAAATGGAATTGAAATTAGATTTGTTAATCTATTTTCAATTTCATCCATAGAGGGAATACTTGCATTAAGAGTATCTAAACCATTAACGATACCGGTCGTTGGAAATGTGACCTTATTTAAATCTTCTGCTGCCGGAATAGATACTGTAGGAATTTCGGGTAAATTTAATAATCCACCAACATTTGATAATGCACTTCTAATACCTTCTAAAGATGAATTAATTCCAGCAATTGAATTGTCTATTGCAGTCTTAATTCCAGCTAATGCATTATTTGAGAAACCTTGTAAAAATATAACAGCTTCTGATACGGCACTTATTGATCCTCGTACGGCCAGTTCTAAAAGACATCGAAATGTACTTTTATACAAATTAATGAAAAATACTATTATACCGTTCAATGCTTGAATACCCAAGTCCAAGGTTCTTACAAATCCTCGAATTGTCGAATTTATTGTATCAAATATTGAGTCATTAAAAGGTCCAGCCATGAAATGTGGTAAAGATATTAAAGATGACGTAGCTAATTCGAGTGCATCACATGACTTATTGACTCGTTGTCTTATATCTTCTATAATTGGGTCAATTGAATTCATTGCGATGAATAATCTGCCGATTACAAATATAAATGAAATAATCGGGTAAGTGATCCATGCTAATGATAACTTTCCACGTAATCCAATATATGGATGAATATTAGAATTGGAATCTACAGTATTTAAAAAGTTAGTAATTTATTTACTGGTTAATCAGGAAAATGTAAAAAATTTTTTTAATTTAAAAGAATCATTGTTTTTCAACAAACCATCATTAATAAATTTCTCAGAATTTATAGAAGCATTATGTTCTGAATATATACTAGAAGATGTATGTTCTGATGATGCAACACCCGCTGACCAAGAAGCTGAATGGCTTAGAGGTGGCTTGTTTATATTTTTTTGAGACATTTTCTCGTTTTTTTTTTTTTTATATCCCCTCAATCGTTTTAGTGCAAATTATATAATTTTACGAAAAAAAAAATTGAGGGGATAATTTGGGCTAAATCAAAAAAAAAAGTTTTTTTTTTAAAGAAAATTTCTAATTTATCATGTGATAACTATTATTACACGAATTTGTATTAGTAAATTTATGACGACAAAACGATAAAATTATGATAATTATGATGAAATGAATTTAAACGATATGCGGGTTAGTAAAAATACAATCGACAGTGTGTATTACCATTAAAAGAAATTGATAATCACGCCACTAGGTAAATGGCTAAATTTTACCAAGAAATTTACATTGAATGTCGTAACTCCAGGGTTTTCTGGCGTTTTAATTAAAATGACAACCTCAGATCATGAATTATTTTGGTTTAATGGGATGAGAAAAAAAAATAATCCCTATTATTTTATTACTGCTGTTTTCATAAGACCATCCGACCGCCGACCCGCCGATCCGGTTCAGTTGTTATTTATTTTACAAATCAAACTATCAAATCTGGATCACGTGACCAGTTAAAAATACCGGATCGGCGGGTCGGCGGTCGGGTTCAAAAATTTTTTTTTGTCCCGAATTTTATAATCCCGACACCCCCCCATAATACTGATTTATTAATAAATTTCAAGATTGTTCATTTCGGTATTTTGAATTTCGGGATTATGAAATAAATAAAATGGGAATAATAATGGGCATAAGACCATAATGGGCTAAGTCGCCGACTGCGGCTAGGTTGGCTTGGCCACAATGAGGCGAGGTTTTTGTGAGGTTAAGTTAAAAAGGTTTGATAAGTTTATTTGTTATTATGGTCTTATAAGTAAGTTTGTTTTTACGGTTTTATGGTTTACTATGATGTAAGATATTTGAAGTGTCAGGCTTATGAAATGTCGGGATTATGGCGATTTGGGATTTTGACGTTTCTGGATTTAGAGTGTCGGGATAATGTACAGTACCTTCAGGATTTCGAGTTTCAAGATTTCGTACCAAATCCGGGATGCGTCCCTATATAAAAGTAGAAAACAGTATGTTAAACCCTTTTTGATATACTAAATAAAATTGTAAAGCAGGTAGGCATATTTATATGATTTTTTTTAAAATCCTTTATTATTAATTATTAACTAAAATTAATTATTATAATCTATAATATATATTATTTTCTATTACTAATTTTTTTATCCTTTTACAGGAATACTTTGAGGAAATTTGAATAAATTATTAGGATCATATTTCGTTTTTATATCAACTAACTTATTAAAATTTTGACCATAATATCTCGTTTGCCAATCATCTAAATCTCTATCAATATAATTTTGATAACTAAAATAAGAAGTAAATTTTGATTGAAAATTCTTTCCGAAATCATTTAATTCTTTAACACATTTATCACCTTGCGCTTTATTTTTCCAATCTGAACCAACTAATTGTATACCATAAATTGAATCACGATGCATGAATGATGAAGTATCATCAACAATATTTGCAGCTCCACCAAGTAAATCGAATAAAGCATAAGTACTACAAGAAACAGTACTCAAAAAATTTGATAAAGTATCTATAGCTTCTGAGGTTAATCCTTTATTAACTAAAAAAGATTTTGCTTTAAAGAAATATGGATGATGTTTAGGTTTTGCCACATCATTTGGAGGAACGTAAGAAAAAGTTTTAACAGAATCAAAAAATGATTCCTGTTTAAAACTTGATGATGTTGGTTTTGGTGCTCTTGATAAGAAAGTTTTCATTGCATCTCTTGCATTTTTGGCTGGACCTAAATATAATCCATCAATTGATAAACTACCTTTATCAAGAGATACTGAAAGAACAATATTATTATCAAGTGTTGGGCCAACATCATTATAAGCAGTAAAAAGTTGTTGTACTTGAGATCGTTTAAATTCAAATTGCATCGAAGTAACTTGTGGTGGTACTTCATGAAGTTTAAAGACAAATGACGTTACTATACCAAAACTTCCACCACCTGCTCCTCTTAAAGCAAAGAATAAGTCGGCATTTGTTTGTTTATCAACTTGTAAGAGTTTTCCATTAGCGTCAACCATTTCCATAGAAATGATATTATCAGAAGCAAAACCATATTTACGACCGGAGAGTCCATAACCCTATTAAATAAATAAGAAATATATTAAAAATAAATTTAAATAATTTGAAAAAGCATGATTTAATAATTTAATATTTACTCCTCCAAGAGCATGACCTCCAATTCCAACAGAAGGACAAGTTCCGGCCGGAATTAAGAAACCAGCTTTACTTAATTTATCATAAATGACGCCTAATCTATTTCCTGCACCAATTTTAGCAGTTTTCGCTTTTGAATCAATTGTGATTTCATTAATATTTGTTAAATCCACTACCATAACATTATTTCTACCACCTAATCCATATTTTTCATACGAATGACCTCCTGAACGTGCAGTAATACCCATTTTCAATTTAATAGCGCAATTAATTGATGTTTGTACATCTTGATTATTAGCAGCGTAAACTAAAACTGATGGAGTATAATTCACATAAAGATTTTCATCAAGAATTAATGATGGAAAGGTTTTGTTGTTTGGATAAACGGTTTGACCTTTTATTGAAGAGAGACATGATGTTAAAGGGCTGGCATTTACTTTTACGAGATTAATTAATAAAATACACCATAAAAAAAATAAAATTATATTAAGTTGTTTCAATGATTTCATTTTTTTTCTTTTTCTTTAGGGTAAATTATGGTATATTGTAGTTTATTGCTGGGCTGACTAAAGGTGTATATATACGTATTTCAAAAATTAATGATGTTAGTCATCTACAAAATGACCTTATAATGGGATAATTGTATTATTAAAGCAGAATCTATTTTGGGCAAATAAAAATATTGGGAGTATGGGAGATCCAAATTAATATATATCTATAAATAGATATTCTATTATTATCATCATAATAAAAATAAGAAGTGATAATCCATTTTTATCACCAAAGGTTCAAAAGAAACTTCGAATCACTCCCAAGATCCGAGGTAACTCTGGAATCGAAATACGAAAGAACTCTTCTCAAGAAATTTATCATGAACATTAAAGAAGACGAAAACTATTAAATCGTGGAATTTTTTTTTTCTTTGATTATTACGTTATCATGCGCTAAATGTTGTACATACATTACATAATCATATGAAATATATTGATAATATAATATGAGACTGACAACAGATAATATGGAGATAGCTTATTGTTACAATTGCTTGATTTTTTATTACGGTTTACCCTATTATTATTATTCATTTTTTTTTGCATGACTTTCCTATAAATTTTTAATAAGGAGGGATGCTATTGATGCGCATTGATGCGCATAGAAATTACATGCATATAAAAATAAAATATGCATACTTTTACACATGTAAATTTAAAAAGAGAATCGCAGAACCAAAGCAAATCCGATCGACGATATCGATTTTCGATTACTTGGATTACTAATAAACAAATGCAAATAATAAATAAAAGGACTATTTGTATAATAAAATATAATATACTATTTATAATGTATATAAATCTTTTGAATTTTTGAAGAATGATTTACGTGGAATTACTCCAGTATAGACTTTAAAGTTAGTAAGGCGTATCGTACCTAATAATAGTTTGTGTAAATTATTTGTTTCATTATTTTTTTTTCTTAGTTTGTGTAAATTGTTGTTTCATTATATTTTTCTTAATTGGTCGAAAAATGCGTGATATTTTCGTCATTAAATTAAGGTTTTTTTTAATCCCTGTGCACGCTGTTCCCGGTAAAAAAAAAAAAAAAAGAATGTGACACAACGATATAATTTCGCAGCTAAACATGGAGTGCATGCATAATATTTATTATTTCTTATTCACCTAATCTGTTAACATTTATTACCAAAAATTTAATCATTTTGGTGTAAAAAAAAATTTTTTTTTTATTTTTTTTCATAAAAAAAAAACTAATTTCTAAAGATAACAATTCTCTTTTAGTTCCATTTTTAGGAATAATTATAAGAAAAACCCTCCCCATCACTCCATGCATGTATATTATGTTAACTAAATTAAGCTAGATAATAAATTAATGATTTAATTATTTCACGAGGTAACTTCCGATAAAATAAAATTAAAATAAACAAAAAAAAAAATCTAATTTACAAATTTTTGTCCATATTAATTAATAATACAAAAAAAAAAAAAAAAAAAATTAAATTAAAAAATTTTTTTCAAAATAAAAAAAAAAAAAAAAAAAAAAAAAAAAAAATAGATAGATAGATAGATAGATAGATAGATTGGTAAGATAGGTAGAATAAATGATAATAGTAAAATAAGAATGTTCATATAGAAAATAAATTATTAAAATTATAAAATTATTAAAATTTAAAGAACTATTAGGATTTAAATAAATGATAATAATAAAAAAGTTCATATAAGAAAATTATAATTATAATTAAAATTAATAAAACTTTAGGATTAACTTTAGGATTTAAAATAAGTGATAATAATAAAAAAAGTTCATATAAGAAAATTAAATTATAATTAAAATTAATAAAAAATTAGGATTTAAAATAAATGATAATAATGATAATAATAAATAAAAAAGAAAAAAGTTCATATAAGAAAATTATAATTATAATTAAAATTAATAAAACTTTAGGATTTAAAATAAGTGATAATAATAAAAAAAGTTCATATAAGAAAATTAAATTATAATTAAAATTAATAAAAAATTAGGATTTAAAATAAATGATAATAATGATAATAATAAATAAAAAAGAAAAAAGTTCATATAAGAAAATTATAATTATAATTAAAATTAATAAAACTATTAGAATTTAAAATAAATGATAAATTGATAATAATAAATAAAAAAAGAAAAAAGTTCATATAAGAAAATTAATTATTAAAAATTATAATTAAAATTAATGAACTATTGGATTTAGAATAAATGATAATAATAAATATAAAAGAAAAAAAGTTCATATAAGAAAATAAATTACTAAAATTATAAAATTATTAGAACTATTAAGGATTATTTGATTCAGTATAAAATGCGCTATAACTATTGGCTATAACGAGAAGGATTTTGTCCAAGGGAAGTTGGAGGCGATATGGATTAACCAGAGTTTGCTTAAGTACTACAGTGAGTAAGGGATCAATATAAATCACCCATAGTAATGGTGAAATAATTTCCTTCATCCCGTTTCTTCCCATTCCTCGGAGTGGTAGTTTAAAATTCGAACAAGATCCTTTTCGGGATATCTGCAAATTTATTTGTCTTTGTTTTGTATTCACCTTAATCGATGGCTCGTTGCCGATGCGAACTTTGTATGAGTGGGTGGATAAAATATCCTGTTAGTTCCTACTACCAGATGTAGACATTAAAAATGTAAAATCATTCTATCCTAAATTTGCTGCCTTTTGATATAATTCAACCACCTCCTTTTTTGAATTTTTAATATTAAAATTAAATATATTAATTTCCCTTTCTTTAATATATATGTATATATGTATATGTTTATGTGTATATAAAATTAAAATCTATATTTAATATTGTTAAATCAGTATGTGATTTTCATATGTCTGTCGTATAATTTGAAACCCCTTCACTATAGGTCGGCATCCAATAATATATGATGTATCGGTATAATACTATCTTTACTCATACCATTTGTCCATAATTCTATATTACATGATTTTATGTCATCATCTACTTGGCAAAAATATATTGTCCTATGATCTTGAACCTTGGAAACTTTATCATGTTATTTAAATATAATTCATTGTTAAAAATGTGAAATAATAATTTAAAAATAAAAATAATTGTATTGTGGAGGTGGTGAATGCTTCTGGAAACAAGTAAGGGTAATTTAAAATAATTATTTGTAATATTTATAATTTTTATATTCTATATATAATTTATAATCAGTTATGGAAATAATTTTTTTTTTCTTTAATTTAGCTTTGTAGTAGTGGATAATGGAGTAATAGAATCATTTTCTAAGCAGTGTAAGTGAAGAAATTAGAAGTAATTTGATGGTTTATAGAAGACAAAAATGTATAATAAAAATATCTAAGGATTGTTTGTTAATAAGTATAAGGTAAACATTATAATTTTGGCAGTGTAATAAAATGTATAAAATGTATAAAATTTGAAAATGTATATATTTAAGGTACTATATATCCTTAATAAAAAAAAATATTATATATATAATAAATAAATGTATATTGAGTATGATCAAATCGGTCGTATGAAAGGGTAGAACTTTCGTGGAAATATTGTATGGTTTTGTTAAATATAGAGCGGGCGAAGAATTGTAACTTGATTTTGTACGATAGCTCTTTCTTCTTCAGAAATAATTTAAAAGCGAATTCTTCACTTTTATTTTTAGTATTAACCCATTTAGTCACGTGGAATTTCCAAGGAGAGAATCGTAAGAAATATGTATCGGATAATATGTTAAATATGTAAAATATGTAAAAATATGTAAAAATATGTAAAATATGTAAAAATGTGTTAAATATGTTTAATATGTTAATATGTTAAAATATGTTAATATGTAAATTATGTTAAATATGTAAATATGTAAATTTTAATAAGTTCTATCTTGATCTCTATTTACTTAAAATCTCTATTTATTTTAAAAAAAGAAAAAGGTTTGATAAGAATTTTTTTTTAATGTTGAATATATAGGGAAAGAAAAATAGCTTTTTTTTTAAAAAAAATGTGAAATTTTTTTTTTTTTTTTAAAGTAAAAGGTGGTTGAATGATTTTTTTTTTAAAAGTAAAAAGGTGGTTGAATGATTTTCTTTTTTTTTCCGATTTTTTTTTTTATAAAATAAATAATATAATATATAATAAAATATGAAGAAATAATTCATGTAAAATTTTTTAAATATGCATAATTTTCTTTTTATTAAGTTTAATGGTAATATATATTATAAGAGGAGAATTTTTTTTAAAAAAAATTTTTTATTCTTTTTTTTTTTGATTGAATATATGATTTTTTTTTATCAAGATATAATATTATTGTTAATGTCTTTATTATAAAAAAAAAATATTATTATGAAAATATTATCATTATTATCGTTATTATTATGTATCAGGATATTATTTATTGATATTATTAGGATTTTATTATATATTTATTAATTTTTATTTATAAGAAGAGTAGAAAAGAATAGACGAAAAAAAAAAAAAAAAAAAAAAAAAAAAAAAAAAAAAAAAATCGAAATTGAAGAATTATTTATATACTGTATGCAGAATTGCAGATACAATGCAAATAAAGTACTATTAACTTGTAAAAATGACTCAGTGAATCTTACGTATCAAAAGAAAATCAATATTGCGTAATATAGAACAATTTTTTTTAGAACTATTATCTACAACAATAACACCATTGTTATAGCTAATACACAAGGATCACAGGTTTTCACGTGTCGAAATTATTTATATTATTTTATTAATTTTATCTATTCCATTAAAGATAATAAATAATTTTTATAATAAAAAAAAAAATATAAAAAAAAAATAAATTAATTTCATGAAATTTCTTCAATTTATATATTCTATGGTATTTCAGTAACTTCCACTTCATCAATTTCTCCTTCCTTTTTTACTGACTTTTCTGTTTCTATAATTTCCGTAACACCTTCTTTTTCTTCTAACCGTTTCTTATTATTAGCTTTAGAATGTGTTCTTCCATATGAAAAATAAATTACTAATCCAATAGCCATCCAAATAAACAATCTTTCAATACTAGATACAGTTGCTGTGGCCAACAATAATAAAGATAATGCAGCTCCTAAAATAGGCACAATGAAAGGTCCTCCTGGTACTTTGAACTTTCTTGGAGCGTCTGGCGCTGTTAACCGCAATATCATTACACTTATATTTACTAAAAAGAATGCTAATAATGTACCAACTGATGTTAAGTTTGCCAAGACGTCTATGGGAAGTACAGCTGCTGCTACTGCGCAAATCGCGCCAGTGATAGCCGTTGTTACATAGGGTGTTTTAAATTTGGGATGAACTTTAGAAGCTGTTTTCGGAAGGAACAATCCGTCTCTGAAAAAAATAAAAAAAATAAATTGATTAATTTTTTGAGAAATATTGAGTTAAATATTATTAACAAAAATCGATTGTAAACTTACTGTGCCATTGAATAAAAAACACGTGGTTGTCCCATAAGAGATACAAGCATTACAGACGTTAATCCAGCAATAGCTCCGAGGTTTACAATAATTCCGAGCCATTTCATATCAATCGAGTGAACTGCAACTGCTATTGGAGCTGCACTGTTTAACTGACGATAAGGCATTATTCCTGTTAAAACAACACTTAATACAACAAAAAAGAAAAAAAAAAAAATTAATAAAAAAAATAATTTACATTTCAATATCATCAAAGAAATTATGAAATATTTACCAAACTGCAATATATAAAATAGTGCAAATTCCTAGACTTCCAATAATTCCAATAGGTAAATCTCTTTGAGGATTTTTAGCTTCTTGAGCAGTAGTAGAGACTGCATCAAACCCAATGTAAGCGAAAAATACTTCACTAGCTCCCGCAAAAATTCCTGTTACACCAAATGCTGAAAAGGTTCCCTCATTTGGTGGCACAAAGGGTTTATAATTTTCCGGATTTATCTTTGTACCAGCTGCTATAACAAATATTAATATGACAAAAATTTTAATGCCCACGATTACTGTATTTACTCTAGCAGATTCTTTTATACCGACAATGAGTATAATGGTTAAAATTATTATTATTAGAAATGCTGGTAAATTAAAATATGCGCCAGGTACAGTTGAGAAGGATCCAGTTTTTTCATCAAACGCAAACGGAGCATTTGTCCATGAACTTGAAAATTGGATACCGAACGTGTCATTAAAGAAAATAACAAAATATGCAGACCAGCCTAGAATTATTCAAAAGGACATGAATGAATATTTAAATGCGGCACAAATAATTTTGTAACAAGAGCAAATTGCAGCTTACCCACTGCTACGGCTGCCGCAGCTATATATATTCAAATACAAAAAAAAAAAATAAAAAAATAAGTAAATTAAAATAAATTAAATTAAAAAAAAAAAAAAACGGTTTTAAAGAATGTTATTCTTAGAAGTTTTACTCACCGACTAAATATTCTAATATAAGATCCCATCCTATAATCCAACCCATGAGCTCACCCATTGTTGCGTAAGAATATGTATATGCAGATCCGGCAACCGGGATCATGGTAGAAAGTTCGGAATATGACAAAGCTGCAAAACTTGATGCTATTCCAGAAATGATGAAAGAAATTACAATGGCCGGTCCTGATTTTGTTGCTGCAGCTTGACCTAATAATATTTATCAAATTTATCGATAAATTATTCAAATAATAATAATAATAATAATAATAATTAAATAATTTCACCTAATTACCTGTAAGTACAAATATACCCGAACCAATAACATTTCCTATTCCAAGCATAATAAAATCCAGCCAATTAAGAGACCTTTTTAATTTCGAAGCTTCTTGATCTTCTTCAAGACTACTTAGAGATTTTGTTGTAAATAATTTTCTGATAAAATATTTCCATTTTGGCTCTCCTTCTTGTCTTGGAGAGCCAGAAGTGTAAAATGCATATCCACTTAATGCACTTGAGGTCATTTTCAAAGATTTAATTTTTTAGAAAAATGAATTTTTATCATGAAGGAATCATGAAGAAGAAAAAAAAAAAAGAAAATGATTTATTTATAACGAAATATGAGAAATATGAAACTTGAGCTTATCAATTATTGCAATTACTGATTATCAACGATTCTCAGGGGTAATAAGTTTCTTACCTTTTTTTAGAACTCTTAAGAATAATTAGGAAATTCCTTATCGGGGCTTCCATGATCAACAAAATATTCATATCATTAAAATAGTTTCCGATTAATAGTCTAGTCGAAGCTGGTTTTGAGATATCATTTTATTTTATTTTTTATATTAATTATTAATTAAATAATATTATAAATAGAGAAAATAAATATAAGATTATCACGTATTAACCAAATTTCTTAAATATATTTTCATATAATCAATTAAAAAGATATGTTAAATTATTAGAATGATAGTTGTATCGACAGTCGATGATTACCGAATGGCATATAAACCATGCGATTGTATGTCACCTGAGCAAGATCAACAGATACCAATTTTGAATGTAGTATAGTTTTATATCGCTTTTATTGCTTATAGTAACACTAAGAATGCATATCGCGTCTTATGATAACACCTATACACCTTCGATTAAAGATATTCGTTGTATATCACATTGTGTATATTGTGTAGGCCGATTGATGCAATGAAATTTTTGAGTCCAACCGGAATAGTCTATTTTCGGGATTTGATTCTCAAGTTAGCCAAGATCTTCTATCTATCAAAGTTAATCAATACCTAGAAGAGAAAATAACGGCCGACAGTAAATTGATGATCGGCTTCGTATCTCTGCGTTCATTCTTTATTTGCCCTTAAATATATACGTCTTTAGAAATTGGCTACCAATTTTAAGGCAAACTTTGGCCACAAATACCATACTACCTCTTTATAGTGATTTACATAACCTTAAACCCGAAACCTGCAGGATTGAATCATAGATGTCCAAGAAAAAAAAATTGAGTCTTTTGATACACTTTTGGCGAAAATTTTCGTTGCATAATGCGTTATGATGCCTACTGGAATAGTTTATCCTCGGGAAATAATCCTCAAAGTGGCCAAGATTTACTATCGGAGTTAATCAATACCTATTAAAGATGATAAGATGGTATTAACAGCCGAAACTAATAAGTGGATGATCAGCTTCGTATCTTTGCGTTAAAGTTTG
Organism: Oehlia diaphana; assembly: GCA_003833135.1. NCBI lineage: Eukaryota > Fungi > Glomeromycota > Glomeromycetes > Glomerales > Glomeraceae > Oehlia > Oehlia diaphana. The sequence goes on from QZLH01000037.1 coordinate 22,067, forward strand.
ATTAATTATGAGAAAATATTCTCACTCACAAAATTAAAAAACGTCTTCGGTAATTGGCCATCAACTTCTCGAACATTAAGGTGTACATTGTCTTATTCCCATTGTTACAATTTCCGTACTAAGATCCATAATCATAAATTTATTTTGTGATCCCAAAATAGTCAGTCGATTTTCTCAGCGGAAAAACTAAAACCCTTAATGAAAAGAAGTAATTTTATCTTATTTATCTCCTTAAACTAAGCCTTCTATTCAAAAGTATTTTTCCGCTTTTTGATTTTTTATTAATAAGCGTTATTGTTTCATTAGATTTAACGTAACATTCGCCAAGATTCTGAAACATGTAATAGGATTAATTACTGTAACTTTGTAAGAATAGTTGGTAGAGAAGCACAGTAAACCTTCCTTGAACTAAGAAACTTTAAAACGAAATTTTTCTTAAAAAAAGCTTTTTCGGATTTATATAATAGTAGAAAAAGCTGAAAAGGATCGATTATAATAAAAATAATCAAAAGTTGGAACAACCGGTCAAGACGGTGGTGGATATAATTCTGGTCGGAATTATATAGCGCGGGCAAAAAAAGCTAGGGATATGCAATTGCGGGCACGTTTCAGTCGTTTCACGAGCTCGAAGGTTTAATTTCTTAATCTTTCTACAATAATATGTGAGTGGATGACAATTTACAGTCAAAAAAAAAAAATAAAATGAAATAAATTTGACTTAACCGGTTAATTAACCGGTTGAGGTTTTTTTTAGACGGATTCAATCTCTAATCGTGTCTATATATTTTAACAATAAAGAAATTTTGGTTAATCCTTTCAATTAATATATTATTTGAAATGTGAATACAAATTAATGACATTCAAATTTATTAGATTAAGGTTGATATATATCATATAAAGCCGCAGTCCCTTCTTACGCATAATGGAAAACGAATGTCGATATAATAAAATTAGGGTCCATACAAAATCCCGAATGTCAAAATCCGAGAAATCCCGAAAAATTGGCCAGCATTAAGCATAATGCTGGCCGGTGCAGGATTTTCGTACCATTCGGGATTTTGAAGGACCAAGAAATATATATATAGGGGTCAGGTGGCGAAAAATTTTTTTACTGATATTGAAAATCCTGCAAAAATACGCAAATAAAATTTCAGATATTAAGTTATTAATTATTTTATCATGGCTTCTATATTATTTATGAAACCAAATACTAATGTGAAAAAATAGAATTTACCATTTTTTTCAATAACATTTTTCTAAAATTTCACTTTTTAACCCTTAGAAATTTCTTTAAATTAATACTAAATAATGCGGTTAATTAAATATTAAAGTACGTACTTAATAATTTAATATATTATTGACACACCTCTTACTTGGATCAATTGGTTAGATTTATTATAACAAAATCAACATATGTCCCAAATTAACATGATTAATTATATAAGAAAAGCATTATTTATGCAGTTTTAAGATATTATTAAAATAAACTGATAATTTAGACCATATATTAATTTTAAAACAAATGTCAATTTGATCTACAACAGACTAATAAGGCTATTCCAAAAATGCGCCAAAAATACGCAAACTAATTTTTTACAATAAAAATTTTGATAAAAAATACGCAATCTTGATGACCTAACTATGGATGAAAAAATCTTAAATTGTACGCAAATCAAAACTTTACTCTGTCTAATTCCACTATGATGGCGACGCATTTGTGTACCCTACCCCTTGTATATATATTTCTGGGTCCTGATTTTGACATTCGGATTTCGTACCAATAAAATTTTAACAATATAACGGATCTTCACTCAGTCCCGATTTTTGAACTTTACCGTAAACCGTTTAATGACTAATTAATTTATTCATGACGAAATTTTTTTTTTTATTATAATGAAAGATTTTCAAATGAATTGTATTATAAAGAATGAAATGACCTTTCCTATAATTTATTATGATGTTCTTACAATAATGAAGACCTGATCGGCATGGACACCCTACTTTAGAGCCGACTGCATATTTAATATTTAATATAGTAAACTTTTTTCTTTTATGTCTGTACTATTCCATTTACTGGAAGTGTGTTATTTTATATCATTACTAAATTTAATAATATTAATGGATCGCTTCATGTTCTTCACGTACAATATAGCTTTAAATGAATATTTAATTAATTTATAATAAAACACTTTATTACAGTGATAAAATTGGATGCATTGGAAGCACCTGCCTTTGGAAAGATTGGAAACATAATTTTCTAATAAAACCATTTGGATTGGAAACTTCCAAGTTCAAACCAAATTTTTATATTATTGGAAACATAAATGCACATCATTGATTATTACATGCATATATGAACCAATTTTTGGATTTCAAAGAAAAACTCCGTTTAGAAACCGGTTTCACGGACAGTCATGGCCAAAACCCGGGTTACTTTCGGATAATATTTCATGAATATTGACAAAGATTGGTTTTTAAATTTTTTTGGGAATTCATTCGTTCAACCAATTTATTATTCATTTATTTTTTTTCTTTATTATATCAAATAATAATTTAACGTAAAGTGTTACAAATTGTAATTTGAAAAATTTTTTGTCGAGGACAAATTGATTTTTATTATGAATAAATTGTTTCAATAAACAAAGGACAAATAATTTACTATATTTAATAAAACTTTATTCCTTTGCCTTTATTCTTTTGCTTTATAAAAAAAAAAAAAAATTTTTTTGGAAAATATGTTGTCACATATTATTTATCGTACTGATGTACATATAGATTCAGATTGGTGATATTAAAATTCCAAAAATAATTTAAGAAAAAAAAAAAGAGAGAGTATTAATTCCTATTATTATTTAATTGTTATTACATATCGGGAAATATAAAACCGCTTAATCTGTCAATCTTTTCTTGTATTTCTCGTATTACATTATTACATGCATGTATTACTTTGCGTTCAATTTTACATGAAATAAATATTTTTTTTTTTTGTCTTACAATAATTTATTATTTTTCTTTCAAAAATTTGAAAATCAATAAGAGTACAAAAGTTTTGTTTTCCACGTACAACAGCACTTTTTACGGATAAAATACATCTTTTTGACGCTCTCATAATATGATATCTTTTACATTATAATAATTTATGAATTGTAACATATTATAAATTTTATTGTATGCATGATTTTATTTTATTTTAATATAGATATAATGAATAAATAATTTACAAAAATATAAAATAAATAAAAATAATAAGTAAATAATGAATAAAATGAAAAAAAAAATTTAATTATATTACAAAAAGAAGAATTTTAGTGTTTTTATTATGATTCAATCAAGTCAATCAAATCAAATCAAATCAATCAAATCAATTAAAGATCAATGGTGATATCAGGTAAATTTAAATCCAATAATAAAAATTGGGAACTATTAATTGATTCATTAATACTTTCATAATTTGTTGTTGAACCATTTGTTGAATAATTACTTATATTCCTTCTATCTAATACATTTTGAAATTGTAATAATCTACTAGTATAAATTGCTTCTTCACTTTTAACAGCCATAATTCTCTTTTCTTCAATTACATCAATAAGTTTATCAGCACTTAAAAATGAATTTCTAATTTGATAAACTTCAGAATCATCCATGTTCATAAGGGACCACCAATGATTGAAAATATATAATAATTGTTTGGCAGTAGGACGCATAGAAGGATCAGTACAACAACAATGTTTTGCCAATTCACCATAAACTTTTGGAGTTCCTTCAGCTAATTCCGGTCGTAAACCTTGACAAATTTCTAAAGCTAATTTATCATCATGTGGACGATGTGAGAAAGGTGGTATTCCAGTTAATATTTCGAACATTAATATTCCAATACTATAAATATCTGATCTCTTTGATACACCTTTTCCTAATATTACTTCAGGAGCTAAATAAGGTAAAACTCCATAAACATTTGTTATAAAATTTTCTGCATCATGAAATGATGAACTTGCAGGATAATTTAATCCAGTATCTGATAAAGCTGAAGTGGTCTCTCTTGCTAAATCACCAATTTGTAAAACATTTCCTGAATGTATATTCCCATGTACAATTCCCGCTTTATGTAATGTGAGTAAATTTGATATAATATCACAAAGCCACCAGATTTTTTCAGTCCAACGAAATGAAGAAAAATGACGGTGTAATAATAAATGTAATGAACCATGTTCAGCGTATTCAGTTACTAATATATATTCACCAGTAGATGGATCTAGTGAAATTCCATAAAATTTAAGAAGTTGTTGCATTCTTTTACGTGATTGAATTAGACTCGATTTATAATAAATCTTTAACTGAATAAAAAAAAATCGAGGGAAATTAATTTAAGAAATAATAATAGTTAATAGTTTATACTATATAATATCAACATAATATCTAATATATCTTACCCGTTTTAAGTATTCATCAGATATTTCTTGAGAATTCTTTATACATTTTAAAGTAACTTTAATCGGACTTGTGCGCATATGTTCCTGCATTTTATTATTTCTTCCTTTTTTACCTTCAAGTTTATTTTTTCTCCTAATTATAATAATATTTAATATTATCAGTTATAAATAATATATAAAAAAAAATAAAAAATAAAAAAATTTTTTTATTACCTTCCTTGAATCCAAGTAGCTCGATAGACAACACCGAAACCACCTTCACCGATTTTGTGTATATCACGAAAATTATCAAAAGGAATCCATTCTAAGAAAGGGTCAGTCCAAGAAGTAGATTTTGATTGAGTGCGACGAATCAATTTATCAAGATCCCGAAGTCCAGTGTTAACACTTTTCATAGTACATTTTTTACACCATCCATCGATATCCAGATATCTTTGAATATGTTTACAAGGAAACGAAGGTTGATTAGAGGAAGAACCTGGTGAAAAAAAGGATTGTGATTGAAGCGAATTCGTTGGAAGGTTTTGTGAGATCGGAATTTTTATGTGACGTGAATTATTAATTGATGATAATGAGGTTCCCATCTTTTCGAGTAAAATAATTTTGTTTTAATCTACAAGTGGAACTCGATCGAAATTCCTAATGGTATTTATATATACATGTCGAGAAAAAAAAAAAAAAAAAAATATTTATACATATATTTTAAATATATATATATATGAGTATTGTTAATTTTAAATTATTTATTAATTTAATTTAAAAAATAAATAATTTCAATTTAATTTAATTTTTTTTTTTTTTACTAAAAATTGCCACAATGGACCTTTTTTTCTTTTTACAAGGGCATAAAATATATGTATACATATACATATACGTGTTTATAATATACGTGTTTATACATATATACAATATACTTTATATGTATTATGTATATATAATATATATTATGTAAATATATATATATATTATGTATATTATGTGTATATATATATATATGTTGGGAAGATCCAATCATTTTAGCGTTAGAAAGTACGTAAAAATAATAATATATCTTACATTTAAAGAACGATTTTTTTAAAAAAAAGAAATATTTGAAATCAAGAAAATCAAGAGAACATTTATTGATTTCTTTTTTTATTTTTTTTTTTAGGTAAAAACAAAAAAATAAAAAAAAAAAATTTTAAAGTTTTGAATCCTGTTTTATATATAATAAAAAATTTTTTTTTTTAAAAAAAATAATGAGGGAAATTTTTTTTTAACAATTTTTGTTTAAAAAAACTCCGAAAATTTTTTTTTTATAGGAGACAATAGTAAAGATCATCGATATTTTTTTTTGAACAATAAAAAAAAAATATTAACTAATAATAGATAAAATTATGATAATCATGTTACAATATTTCTAACAAGTATTTTTGTACGATACAAATTTTTTATTAAGTTTATCCATAAAAATCATTTATTCGGGTAACATAATAAAAAAGCCTTAAAAAAATATTTTGATAAACAATAGGATTTCATAAATTAGGGTATAATGTTTAGAAAAAGAAAAAAAATATTAAAAAATTTTGAATGACAAAAATAAAAATAAATATTTATATATTCATGCATTATGCATATTATCTTTCAATGAGCTACAAATCAAATTACGGAAAACTCACTAAATTAGCTACACAAGGATGTAAATATATTTTAGGATAGCGAATTAAAGTCATTATGCCATACAACAAAATTTTGTTTACTTATTTGTCGATCAAACGAAAAAGGATTATTATTTTTTTTTCTTTAATATTGTTGTTTAAGGATATTTATTGTATAATAATTTTTTTATTTTATGGAGAAATTTTTGAAACAAGTGGAATTTTTACTTTTTTTTAGGGTTTTAAAAAATATTAAAAGGAACAATATATATGATGTCAGAACTAGGGATTAAGGAGTCTCATGATTGATTATACGCAAAAGTGACAAAATTGACGCAATGTTGTTTCACTTTTTATATAACTTATGATTTATGATATTCTTAACTTAGAACTATCAACAAGGTTTGAGTGGAGTGCGAAATCAGATGATAAAAATAAGCATATTATCTGTTATTAGCCAGAGATCATTTAAACCTTTTATATGTTACACACTGCTAAATATCGCGTACTTCTTACCACTTAAAACTCTCTTTATAAAAGATTATAACATGACAACAAACTGTAAATGATATTAATATGGTAAATCTCCCTGACACACATAAGTAATCATCGTGAAAATCATCCAAAAAAAAATAACCAATATACTTTTATTTTACGTTCTAATATCACCAAATTCCGATAAAATCACACGTGAATTTAAATACATATACAGTATATGTATTATAATAAAATTATGATTTTCCCCTTATATTCTGAATTTCTTCAATAGAACACTTTAATAAATGATGATTTTCAAAATTTCGAAATTTTTTAGACGAAAGAATGACAAAATGATTGACATTTTTATGCTTATCTTATTATTAACCATATGATTTCCATCAGACCATCAGAATTATATATAAAACCATAAAAAGAAAAGAAAGAAAAAAAATTCATGGATTTTTAAAAATGAAAAAATATAAAGAATTTAAAGAATTTTATAAAAAATATACATCAAAAAATAGGAAAAAGCCAAAGAGAGCCAGTTCCATATTAAGTTTTATATTTAACTTAAACTCAGTAAACTCTAATAACATTTGTTCTTATTGTAAGAAATCATTTGATAAACGATTATGGTGTGAAGAATGTGATCCACGTAATATAATTGAAGGTTGGACGAGTGAAGATATTAAAGTTGATAAATTTATAAAAGACACAATGTATGATGCGAGAAATAATGATAATTATTTTAATCATTTTCTTGAATGGGTTCCATTTGAGAGGTTAGCAAATGTAGAACAAATTGGTGAAGGTGGTTATTTTAAAGTATATTCCGCAATATGGGTAGATGGTAAATCAACCTGTATAAATAAACCGATGGATAAACCATTTCGAAGAATATCAAATCTTAAACCTCTTATGAAAGTTGTTTTGAAAAAGTTAAAAGCACCACATAATGGTATGCCAGATTTATTTTTAAATAAGGTATGTAATATATATATTCATTAATTATAATTATAATTTTATCGCGCCTGCGATACATCGCACCCTTTTCATTTTTTCTACTCGAATTTTTTCAGTTTGTATTTTTCACACCCTAGTTAAATGTCACATGTTTTAACATGTTTTAATTTTGCCTAGGGATGTATCGCAGGTGCGATAAAAAACAAAACCCTTTTATTATTATTATTATTATTATTATTATTATTATTATTATTAATATTATTATTATTATTATTATTTAGCTTAAATTACATTGGAATATTTATTTAAAAGATATTAATAATAATTTAAAATTTTATGGAATAACCAAAGATCCAATTGCAGATGAATTTATGATAATTACAGAATTTGCAGATCAAGGAAATTTAAGAGATTTTCTTTCAACTAAATTTAACAGTTTTTTATGGAAAGATAAAATTGAATTATTATCAGATTTATTGTTAAATCTTAGTCATTTACATAAATCAGGTTATTTTCATAAAAATCTTCATAGTGGTAATATATTAATGATTGATGGTTGTGCTCATATTTCAGATTTTGCTTTATCTGGTTCAATAAATGATCAGGATAATAAAGTATATGGTGTATTACCTTTTATTGCTCCGGAAGTTTTGATTGGTGGTCCTTATACTACATCATCTGATATTTATAGTTTTGGTGTAATTATGACTGAATTATCTTCAGGAAAACCTCCTTTTTATGATAAATGTCATGATTTGGGTTTAGCATCTGCTATTTGTAAAGGTCTTAGACCACAATTTGGTTTTGCAACTCCTAAAGCTTATAGGAAATTGGCTCTTAAATGTATGAGTTCTAATCCAGCTAAAAGACCAACAGTTGAAGAATTAAATAATGTATTGAAATTTTGGTATAGATCTATTTTAAGTGATCAATGTTATAAAGAAAGAGAATTTTTTGGTTATAAAGGAAATGAAATTAAAGCTATGTTTAAAGATTCTGACGAAGAAATACCAGTTATTTCGACTTCATATAGGAAAAATCCTTATGCAATATATATTAGTCGTGCATTTGATTTTACTAATTTATTAAATCCTATCAGAAGATCTATTATTTCATATCGATTATCTAGTGAGAAATATAATAATCGATTATCAAATGAATTAAAAAAATCAAAATCTATGTGTATTAGTCAATCTATGTCGAATGAAGTTTTTTTTGAGAGAAGATCAAATCCTTTGTATATTGGTCGTCGATCTAAGTCAAATGAAGCTTTTTACGAGAGAAAACCAATTTCTATGTATATTACTCGTCCATCTATAGATTCTATTAACGAAGATGAAACTGTAATTTCATATGATAGTAGTCGACCATCTATAGAATCTGATGAAACTACATATGATAGAAACCTAATTTCTATGTATATTAATCGACCATCTATATCTGCTAACGACGAAGAAGTTTCATATGTAAGAAATATCGATTCTATATATATTAATCGATTATCTGCTAATAAGATTGAAATCTCATATGAAAGTTCACTTATTAATCGACCACCTATAATAAAATCTATTCATTCTATTGATGAGATCGATGAAAGTAATTCTGATTCTACATATATTAATAATCTACAGTCTACATATGGTTTATCAAAAACTAAAACTAATAGATTTTCTCGTATTTCTTATCTTAAAGATAATGAAGAAGGTATGATAATTTATTAAATTTTTTTTTTTAAAAAAAAAACAATTAATTTGTAATTATTTATTAATTTGAAATTTTTTTTTTTATTTTTTCAAAGTTACGATAATATCCCCTTTTCATAATATATATTATTAAAGTATAGTGAGCGTTTGTGATGAATTGTGGTGAATTGGTTTAATTAATTCTTTAATTATTTATAATTTTATACTTATTTGATATTTTTTTTTTTTTTTTATTGAATGGGATAGTATTACATATTAGAATATTGTTTAATTTTAATAGTTGTATATTTTCATCTTATAATTAAAATCAATTAATTATTCGTTGGTTATTATTGTAAATCGCTTTTTAACAACTTTAACAACTGTAGCAGCAATTATTGCAAAAAAGCAGAATTATATAAAGAGTTTTTTACACAAATGGCCCGCGTTATGCAGAATTATGTAGAGTCACGTGATAAGTTTTACCAGCATTGGATTACATACCTGTCGGGATTTCGAATACTGTGGCCTATCCAATCGCAGTGATGATTATCACCACCGGTGATTGTCACCGCTTAATTCCGGTCAAAAATTACAATTTGGCTAGAGTTTAAAATACCGGTTTATAATTTTGACCAGAGTTATAAAAAGACTGATCAAAAAAATTTTAAATAATAAATGTTGACAAATATTACTATGACAAAAAAAATTTGAGTATATATTTTCACAATTTGAGTCTACAAAGGGTGCATAGTATAATTTACTGGTTAAATACTATATAATTATGCTAATTTTATGCAATACTACAAAACTCTATAGTATAGTAACAAAATATAATATTTTAATGGAATATGTTATTTTTTCACGCCTTCGATATGTCGCATCTCCCTTTTTGTAATTTTATATATTAGTTAATCATTCCCTACGAAGAAAATGCGTCCGGAAATATTCTGAAATTGTCCGGAATATAATTGTACAAATTCTGGACAAAATGAGTGTCCTGAAAACATACGAAAACGCGCAAGATTTGGAACATTTTCCGGACATTGATTTTTGTCCGAAATTTGTCCAGATTTGGAATTTGTCCAGAAAAAATATTTTCTCTGAAATGATCGGCAAGTCATGATATCAATGATATATTCATACCTAACTGATAACTGTTTAAATTAATATCATAGATAGTATTTTTGCTTGCTCTTTAAGTTTACTTCAGAGGTTTTAAATACCAGTTTTTTGCTTTTCATATTTTTTGATTTTTTATTGTCCAGAATTTGCCTGGAATTTTTTCTCGTCTAACTACCAGAATTCGTCCTTTTTTTTTGTCCAGAGATTGTCCAAAATGTGTCTAGGATTTTTTGTGTCCAGAATTTGTCCAGTTTTGTTTATCCGAAATTTGTCCTGAATTTTCATGTCTGGACAAATTCTGGACTTCAAAAAATTCCGGACACCATATTTTTTTCGTAATTTCGGACATTTTCCAGACATTTTATGGGTATACTGGACAATTTCCGAACAGTTTTGGCGACAAATTCCGGACATTCTTTTTTCGTAGGGATTTTGATCACATGACTTCGTTAAGATTTCCCATTTTTTAAAAAAATCCTAGCGTGAGACCTTATGCACTTACTATATACTATAAGAAACCTTATACTATGCGTATTTTTGACCGCTCTACAAGTTTTCTTAATATATCAAAAAGGATTTAGAATGTCATTTTTGACTTTTATATGTAACATATTATAGGGGTGCGACATAACGCAGGTGCGATAAAAAACAAAACCCTATTTTTAATTATTGCGCAGAGTTTTGCGCAGAGTTTTACTTCATCATAATTGAATTTAAATCATCCGAAATTTTTGACCACTAACATTACAGTACTAATGTGCAGATGTGTGTTACACGAAAAAATTTGTTTAAAATTTTATAAATCTGTAAAAAATATTTTCAAGTATTTCAAGAACAGTATTTTCGGATATATTCTTGGATATTTTAATATTTATTATACTGTATGGTATGATTGATATTTATCTGAGTATTCGAAAATTTGATATGTATACTCAGCAAAAAAAATACAGAGTTTTAATTTTGCGGAATTAAACCAAAATCGCGCTATACTGAACTCAGCTGACACTATACTAAACTCAGCTAGGCAAGTAGACTCAATTGTAAAAGGAATAAAAAAAAAAGTCAAAATTTCGTGTTTTTCTCAAAAAATTATCTGAAAAACAGCCTTTTTGACCTTAGACAGATCTCTTGTAAATTTTACATACAGGATAACTGTTTAATATCATAATATGTGTAATTAATTATTTAATTTAATATTAATCTTAGTAAATTTAAAAAATCGGGACTGGTGACATCTCTATCAATTTTTATCGCCCGGAACAGTTTATCCCCTGTTAAAGCATCCTTTCACAAAAGTCACCACTACATTTATGTAACTGTAACTCAAAGTAATCGTGGTTGATCGCAGTCATGTGTATACTGTGACCCTATCAGTTATGACGATGGAAATTCTTTTGATCTAATAACTGGATTTGTGTAATAATTTTGTAATTAATAATGCTAAATAAGTAATTGAGGTTTTAATGTTTTGAACCTTAAAGCATACCATTCACGATCAGTTTAACATGAATAATGCTAAATAAGCCATTGAAGTTTTAATGTTTTGAACCTAAAAGGATACCGACGATCAGAATCTCGTCATAATATTTTGATATGAATAAACCATTGAGGTTTTTAATATTTTAAACCTATAAAGGAAAACCATCCAAAATCCCGAAAATTCAAATCCCGAAAATTCAAAATCCCGAAATTCAAAATCACGACACTTATTAATACTGTATATACTTCGCAAAAATTAATGAATTTATTATTAATGATTAAAAGTTATTATTCTGAATTTATTAATCTGAAAAAAATAAATTTTATTTTGGGAGTTTATAAAAAATAATTTTATTTTGTGGTTTATATAAAAAAAAAAAAGAGAATAAAATATTAATTAGAAAAAAATAAAACTTTTTTTCTTTTTAAATAAAAATTTTGCTTTATATTAAATAAAATTATTTTTTTTTTTGCCATTGCTTTTTAATATATTAAATAAAATTATTTTTTTTTTTGCCATTGCTTTTTAATATATTATTTAAAATCATTTTTTTTTTAAAATTTTTTTAATTTTTTTTTATTCATTTCATTATAATATAATCTTCAGGAAGACAATAAGTGTAATATCTGAAATTTCTGGATTTTGTCTGTCGGAATTGTGGAACATTGGGTTTTCGGGATTCTGGTTGTCGAGATTTCGTAGTAAATTAATAAATCCTATTATTAATCGAGGATTTTTTCATATATTAGTTATTACTAATAGCATTAATTTGTTCTATGGTCAAAGATATTAACCAAAAAAAAAAAAAAAATATCAAAGAAATTATTTACGTTTAACTGAAAAGGAAACACAATTTAATGAAGCCACAGATTAGGCATGCATGAATAAAAATAAATGATGGCTATGTAGATCCTTATAGACAATTCCGGTAAATTAATATTGACTGGCCATATTTGAAATGGCATGTCATAAAGATATGCATATTTGGAAGTTATTTAAGCCACACAAAAATTTCCTATTATTGTTAATTTATATAAAATCATTGTTTATATTCGTAAACCCTACCATTAAAAAAAATTATTGGTTCGATGATCGATAATTTATTGAAATTTCATTTACGGTTTCATTGTTTTTTAAAAAAGAATAAAGAATTCTCTAAAATTTTAAACTTTTGAAAATCTTCGAGAACGTATTTAGATAATAAGGAAATTATATCTATTTTTAAGAAATTTTTTTTTTTAAAAAATTTTTTTTTAAAAAAAAATCATCATTTAAAAAAAATATCTACAAATGAAACCCTTCAATCCCTGTGAAGTGGCTTAGTCATTCTATAAAAAGAAATTATTAAGTAATTTCTATAATTAATATACTAATAAATACTCCTCGGAAATTAACCAGCCTAGTTGCCGTAGTTGTCACACAAATGCAGCAATTAATATATGTTTTTAATTTTAATAAAACGTAAAAAATTATTTTTGGGAATTCCGTAATAATTTTGTAATTATTATCAATGCAAAGGGCGAAAAAAAAAATAATAAAGGCTAAATAAAAATCGAATTTTTTGAATGAATTTAGTAATAATTAACTGTTTATATCTAAATAATTACTTAAAATTAATTTTATATGGTTCGACATATAAGTGGGGTGTGATCACTTAATCACGTGTAAATGCATAACTCCGCATAACTTCAGCCGAGTATGATATTTCCTTGTAGTAATACTGGCGGAATATCACGTGATGTTTATTTCTTTATTTATGTTCATCAAATACTGAACAAGAAAATACAAGTTATTACAGGTAACGAAGTTAGAAGGTGGCACATAAACAACACGGAAAAGATTTTCCGAACCAATTTTAGTATAAAGTAGCGCCAATTTTTTGAACGACAGAAATTTTCTGAATACGAAAGAATAAATTTGTTTTTTTTTTATAAAAAAAAAAGAAAAAAAAAAGAAAAAATATAATAAAATAAAAAAAAAAATATAAATATAAATGAAAATGAAATTAAAGTCATTGATTAATAAATTAAACATATTTGAAAAAGATTCCAAACCAGCAATTAAAGGATGGACCAGCGGGAATTTAGATATTGATAAATTTATAAAAGATACAATGTATGATGCTAAACATTCTGATAATTATTATTCTCACTTTCTCGAATGGGTACCGTACGATAGATTTACAAATATCAAACAAATTGGTGTAGGGGGATTTTCCAAAGTATATTCCGCAACATGGTTAGATGGTAAATCATCATATTATAAATTGAATAGTGGAAGTTGGAAAAAATCAATTCCTAAACCTATGAAAGTTACTTTAAAGAGGTTGAATGGATCGCAGAATATGTCTCCTGAATATTTAAATGAGGTAAATTTTTATATCTAAATATAATAATATGATTATATGTAATTCATTCGCTAATTTTTTTTTTTTTCCGATAAATCATAGCTTAAAGTATGTTGGAATTTATACATCAAGTTAAAAGAATCGTTATTACCATTTTATGGAATAACTAAGGACCCAGAGACTAAGGAATTTATGATTATTGAAAAATATGCAGGACAAGGAAATTTAAGAAATATTCTTTCAAATAATTTTAACAAGATTTTATGGAAAGATAAAATTGAATTATTATGTTATTTAGCATTAAACCTTAAAAATTTACATGAATTAGAATATTATCATAAAAATATTCATAGTGGAAATATCTTATTTTACGATCATTATTATAAAAAATCATATATTTTAGATTTTGGATTAACTGGACCAGTAAAAGAACAAAAAGATAATGTAATATATGGAGTATTACCTTATATTGCTCCTGAAGTTTTAAATGGGAAACCATATACATCATCATCTGATATTTATAGTTTTGGTGTAATTATGGCTGAATTATCATCCGGAAAACCACCCTTTCATGATAGAAAACATAATGCAAATTTATCATTAGAAATATGTAATGGTCTTAGACCAGAATTTGGAAAAGAAACTCCGGAAATTTATAAGAAATTAGCTTATAGATGCATGAATGCTAATTCAAATCAAAGACCAATAGCAACTCAATTATATGAAATATTGGAGATTTGGAAAGATTCTATTAATTGTAAAAATTTTGGTTATAAAAGGAAAGAAATTAAAGCTATATTTGAAGAAGCTGATAAAGGAATACCGGACATTTCAACCTCATATAAGAAGGATCCTGATGCGGTATATACTAGTAGAACATTTAAATTTAGCAATTTACCAAAACCTGTTAATTTATCTGTTATTGCCTCATATCTTAATGATGAAGAAAATTATCAAAGTAATTATTATTTTAAAATTTTATTATTATTATTATTATTATTTTAAATAAGTTTTTTATAAAATTACTAATTTATTTTTATTTTTATTTTTTTTTTTAATAGATTGTCATATCAGCTAGTTAATTGACTTGGTCACTTAGGTCATATACAATTACAATATATTTAACTTAGTTTATTGTTGTTATATATGTTTTAAAGTAGTACATTATTTGTTAAATTTATAGATGTTTTTAGGTAAATTAGTATTTATATATTGGCGAACTTGTTTAATAATTATATTTATTCTTTGTCTATAGTTTTTTTTTTTTACTTTATTATTTATTTATATATATATACACATCTTTGTAATTTATTTTTAAAACCAACGTGTCTCTTGACAAATAAAATTAGCATTCAGATTACTAGTTTACAATTGTACCTTCGGTAGTAAATTTGTGAATGTTTTGTAAGAACTCATAAATTTGTTTTAATCTGGTTTGTTGGTATAAATATACTATTGTATATTTTTGTCCTTCCTCCACGGTTCCACAAATAATAAATTGGTTTATACTATACTGTATACAGACGGATCGCGTTATAACGAATTTGGTGTCCAGGCCGATCTGACTTTCGTTATAAGAAAATTCGTTATAGGAAAACCTGGTATAATACGGGAAAATTTTGTATATTGCGGTATATCGCATTACCAATTGAAATTTACAATTTGATTTTATGTCACACGGTGAAAATTACATACGCTGAAATATAACTTAAATAGTTCCTTTTCTATATATTTTCTTTTATAAATTTTATCTATATTCTATTGCCACAAGTAGTAACCATTTAAAACTCGTTTAATTCATGAAATTTTTATAAAATAGTGTGTCGTTAAAAAATATAAAATTCGTTACAATGTGAGTCATTTGTATATACTGTTACTTCGTTAAACGGTATACAGCATTTAATTAGTAAAATTCGGTATAGTAAGATTTTTTTTATGTCAAAATCCGTACCACAGTCCACAGTGAACCGTTATACTAATTAATTCGTTATATCGATAACGCGAGCCGACTATATAGCCATAGAACAAGTTAGAGTTTATTGGAGATTTACCAGATTTACCTAATATATGTTGTGCCTCAGGTGCATCAGGTGTCGATTTGCGTTAGTTGATAACCGATGCGAGCCAAGCGAGTAAATAAATTACAGTGTTGGTATATGACAAAGTCATATGGGCATATTTTTTATTTTATTTTATTTTTAAGATAACGACAACGTCTGTCGACAGGTACAAATAACTAGTAAGATACAATAAGAACTAATTCCTAAATTAAATAAAGACTAGGCTATAATCACAAATTGCAATACAACTTGCCGATAAAGAAGATAAAGAAAACGAAAATAACCGCGGGGAGCGGCTAAGCACAGCTATTTTCATATGACATATAAGCCATCTCATATAAAAACCACGTGACTTTTATAATTCTGGCTTCTTTTAAAAAAGTTAAACCAAAAATTAAAATTATAATGCTGGCCAAATTTATATTGCTGGCCTGAATTAAGAATCTTATGAGGTGTTGCCATGCGTATCGCACAATAAAATCTTCCATATCACTTTTTTTTATTTACAAATTACAAGTAAGCTGAGTCTTATATGTCACAATAAATTATACATAAAATTTTATTGAGTGACTTTCACAAGTTTGATTAATTATACCTTATATTAATAAGAAATACTGTACTATGGACTACCACGATAACATACCACCATGACAACGAGCGTTTCATTCAAAGAATTTTTATTAGAGCTCATATGATCTAACCACCATATTATTTCATATGTCGAAAAGTCGAAGAAACATTTACTTTATAATTCAGTAATAAAAAGCTTTTTTTTTTGAAATTCCAATTCCACAATATTTCTTTATATAGTTAAGCGTGTATATAAATGAAAAGTACTATGAGAAAGAGGAGAGTGACAAAAAAACTTGAAGACACACGACTTCTTTAGTAATAATGACCCTTATATTGAAATAAAACCTTCAAAAGTATTATTATGATAATATTCTTCACAATACATCTCGTTATTACGACATATTATCGTATAACGACATCATTTTTTGGATTCTTTTGTCGTTATATAAAAAATAATAAATCTAATTATAATTACATTTAGAAAAAGTTTACTAATGGCCCGAAGAGTGTCGTTATAACGTGCAGCACTTGTATATATAAAAATTAAAATAAAGTAATCGGTAAATGAGCATAATCAGCTGAGCGATTTCTTGGCTCGATGTTTTTAAGGAATGTAATTACTTTTTTTGCTTATTTTTTGCCTTTACTGACCCATTAAACTTTTTAATAAAACATCTCGGCTGTTTCAATAAATTAGATTATTTGGTTAGCCTGTTTACTATGTTTACTAACAATTTCTAAAGTTCTTTGACTGGTGCGGGCGGAAGTATCGACTGAATGATAATTAGATCATAATTTTTAGCGAGCGGTTAATTCTTGCTGATTAAATATTGACAATCTAATTTTCTTTTTATTATATTCGCTAGTAAATCCCTGTTAATCATCAAATCGGCTAAAAAGAACATGATTTTCTTTTTTTAGAATCTACGAGTTTAAAGTTGATAATTTATCTACTCTTCCTTTTTGGGAGATAAAGTAATAATTTTCATATGTTGTCGTTTTACATGAAGTTAATTTATACAAATAAAAATACGATGTTCCCGAGTGGTCAACATAGATTTCTCCTTAATTATCATATTGTGTAAAAGATGTAAATTATTAAAATTCCGAAATGATACTTATTGGTCAGTGATCTGTCGGCTATAGACTATTACAGTTTAATTAAAAGTATTTTTTATTTTTTATTTAAATCAATTAAAAAACAATAGCGATATCCTTTTTCTTTTTTTTTATTACACATCCTCTTATACCACGCATCCTCTTATTCTTCTCTCCTTAATAAATATTATTATTTTTTTTTTTTTGCGCGAAAAAAAAAATAAATATTCTTCCCTCCTCTTATTCTTCACCCCTTTATAGAAAGGTAACAAACTTTTTTTCGCGTAAATAAATATTTTTATTTTTTTTGCGCGAAAAAAAATAAATATTCTTCCCTCCTCTTATTCTTCCCCCCTTTAGAGAAAGGTAACAAACTTTTTTTCGCGTAAATAAATGTTTTATTTTTATTTCATGCAAAATATTTTTTTTTTACACAAATAAATATCTAGGGTATACCATTTATTCCGAGGTCAGGACAACAAATGTTGAACAAGCAAAAAAACATTTTTTTTAAAATATAAAAAAAAAAAAATCAAAATGAGGATTACTCCTAATATACCAACATAGAGATAAGGTGAGAAACATTAGACTAACCTACTCAAGTGAAGTCAACCAATAGACCTGGTCGTTAAAAAGAACAAGTGGATGCAATGATAAGGGGAGTTATGGCGACCCTATTGAGCTGGCAGGTCTGTAATGGATACTGCCTCACGTCTATTTTAACGATGTCTAGGAGAGAAGTTGGTAGTGTGAAGCAATGACCTATTGCTGTGTCTTTATCGGATCACTTGATGAATCATGAGACTAGGTGCCGACCGCAGTGAAACTTCTATGTTATGTTCACTTAGTTGTCACTAACCTATTCACTTTTTTTTTCAGCCTAATTAAATTCATCAAAAATGGTAAATACAGTTACTGTACACCAAAAATTTAAAGCTGTAATCGAAAATATAAATATCTAGGCAATACCATCTAATTCAATTGAATTTTTGTTGTAATTTGCTGGTATCACGTGATTTAAAATAAAGTTTGATTGGCTACAAATTTAATATTGCGATATCGTATTAATTGTTAAAGATAAATAAGATGGATTTTTTTTAATCAGAGATATATACGTGTTTCTTTATTAGATATTTTTTGAAAGATTGGAAATTGGAATCAACAAAAAACAGAGAAATAAGCCAATAAATGAAATGTAAGAACCACCAACAATCAAAACCAAAGGCAATGAAAACAAAATCAAAGCCTAAGGGTAATGATCGAAATTGAAATCAAAGCCAAAAAAAATGGGAGGAAAAATGAGACCAAAGGCCGAAAATGAAATCAAACCCAAAAATGAAATGGAAAAAATAATCAATGCCCAAAAAATGAAATGAAACAAAATCCAGAATCAAACCAGGAACAAATT
This sequence comes from Oehlia diaphana, assembly GCA_003833135.1. Classification (NCBI taxonomy): domain Eukaryota; kingdom Fungi; phylum Glomeromycota; class Glomeromycetes; order Glomerales; family Glomeraceae; genus Oehlia; species Oehlia diaphana. Next base: position 41,350 of record QZLH01000037.1, read on the forward strand.
CATAGCACAAAAAATAAAATGAAACCAAAGCCCAAAAATAGAATGGAAAAAAATAAATGAAAATCTATAAATACTAAGAAGAAATGGTTAATTAAAGAATAAAATACATAAACCTATGACTTTACAATTTTAAGTGATTGAATAACTCTTCGCAATTTTTTTTAAAAAAAATAACTCTGGTTTTCATATATTAAATCAAATTAAAAATTTGCTAAAACAGACAAAAAAAGCATTAATAAAAAGAAACATATAAATACCAAATAAACCTACCGAACTGAAATCACGTCTAAACAAAGGTTATCCGAATATAAAAATTGTTAGAGGGGGTGGCAAAAATTATGTACCACCCGGGGACTTTTTCTAAAAGTATGTACTGTATTGTTTAAACATGGTGACATAAAAGTTTGCCCGCTCGCTGTATGAGTCGATACTGTCATTGAACAACAATCTCGATAGTCGATAAAGAAAGTGCTCATAACTGATAATATAACACATTTGCTGTTTTCTGTGAATGAAAATTTTTTTATTTCATCAATAATAATATTGTTACAACTTATGAAACATAATACATTTTGGTGTCTTGGTCACGAAATATTATTTGGTCAACATAATCCTATCAATCCGCTAGACAAGAATTAATGGTCTTGTCGGTATCGGCACATAAAACTCGTGTCATGAAAATTCAAAGATCTTGTTCCTAGTGACCACATTATATATGGCCTAAAGTTCAGTCCAAAAAAAAATAAATTTATGTTAATTAAACTATCACTACCAGTAAAATTGCACTTTTAATAAACTACTTTTCGTTTTTCGCTACCTGTTTCCTCTAGTACTTCCATGGAGAAACTTGATCATGACTTTGATAAATGTTAATATTCGGCTATATTAAGATTTGGCAACTATATTTCTTATTCACGTAAATTTGATTCGTGGGGAATCCTAATAAATGATATTTGTTCGTTGTTGTAAATATTATATTCTCAAGTGTGAGCACATATGTTTTATTTTTCCTAATTTCAAAAAAAAAAAAATGATATTGAGGGAAAAAAAGACTGAGCTGATTTGAATATACAACAAGTTCACTCTGAGAAATAATGAAATATACAGGTACCGGTTTTCTAGATGCAGACTTTTGATGCTTCCGCAGTTCCGCTTCTATTAATTAATCCATATTATGTAAATTCCAAACTCCATAACGCAACGTAAAAGCTTATTAGAATGTACCGATTATCAATCGGAAAAACTTCCAATGAAAGTTACCAACGCTAATATGGGGTGATTAGATAAAAAGGGACTAAATTGATGAAAAATGTTTTTTTTTTTTTGCATTGTGAACAATCAATAACAATTTGAACATTTGATATAGAACCAATACTATCTAAAAATTTTTTCAGCGATTTGTTCCCTTTTTCTAGAACTCACCCCAATTTTGTAACCATAATAATGACGCTTTTACTAATAAATATAGAGCTCAAAAAGTTTGCCCTTAATTTAACTTGATATTATTAAGTGAACCAAATTTTATTGGACACTTCTATTGATCGGGTCACTCAGTAACTATTCAAGATACCATACGAATATGGTTTAATAACCTGCTGGCTCCTTGTTGTGAGTTACTAAAACGGTTAAACACTCGCTTAAACTTTATCATCTTTATTATTATATTGATAATTACAAGGAAGGTTAATAATCATACAAAAACTCCGAGAAATTACCAATTTCAAATGTAACATCACAAGCAAAGAAAGATCTAATGAAAGAGAATTATTATGAAACTAATAGATTAATGATTATATTGTCTTACCACAGCGCTAACTAATAATAATAATAAAGTGTTTAATAATAGAAATATTTGGAAATATTTGGAATAATGGGGATAAAAAAAGAATGTTTGCGGCGTACGAAAAAGAATTTTTTTTTCTTCTTAATGAAGAATTTCATTACGAATGAAATCTTCAGTTTAATTCATAAACGTTGTAACATTATGATACTTTGATAAAATTACTAAATTTGTTAATTGGTTATTATTGATCATGGTAGATCGCACCATAAATTTTTCTTTACGCGTTCTTGTGCCAATAAAATTAAAAAATCTCAGTATCCTATTTCGGAAATTTGTGACATTTACACGATAATATCGATCTTTCTTTTGTGCGATCGTATTTTCTATAAACTATACTAAATAATCAAAAAAAAAATGACATCACATAGATCATTAAAAAATGTTTCTATAGTTTACAAATACGGTTTACACATTCTAAAATTAGATTGCAATAATGAAATACGTACTGTATAATATACTTCTATTTTTTTATTCTATTATATTTATATTTTGACAATAGGTTCCTTTTTAACATTTACTAAATTTAAAATTATCAATTTATTTCTATTGTCATCACTTCGATTTGGCGTATCGAAATAATGAACGAATGTGGTTTTTTCTATGCCCTCTGACGCAATGAGTTTGCCTTGAATGAAATTGCCCTTTCATCTATTTCCGAATTCGAAAAGAATATTTACATTTTCTTTTTAGTCGTAAAGAAAAACTGTCCATTGCTTTCAGCAGCAAGAAATTAATTATGAAAAAAAATGTATAAAATGACGAACATTTGGCCCACCTTTTTCGGTAGGGTGAATATGACAAAATATAAGAAAATACGTATGAATCCCTCCTCCTCAGCGACGGTTACAAAAAAAAAGAAACCCCCCAACGGTTTCTCCATCTTCTTCAAAATGTATACACCATATATAAAGCAACAATTCCCTAATTATTCATCTAACGAAATTATGAAAGAAGCCGCACATCAATGGAATAATACTCCACAAGATTTAAAGAATTCATTCCTGATTTATGCCGCTGATGAAGGTTGGATTCATCATTATGTCCGGTCGACGGTGCCACCCCGATCGTCGACCAATATATTTGATTCGAGCAAAAAGGAAAAGAAAGAAGTAGAGAAAGATTGTCATCATCCGGATGACGATGAATTATTTCATAAATTTATAAATATGCCTTAGTGCATTCTTTAAGCAACATAGTATATAATTTTTTTTTTTCGATTCGTATATTCGTTTATATATATATATATATATTGTTTTTTTTTTTTTTTTTTTTTTTTTTTTTTTTTTTTTTTTTTTTCGATTTTTTTATTCTTTTATATATATATTTATATATTTTTTTTTTTTTTTTTTTTATTTCCTTCGTTTTTTTTTCGTTTCGATGAGTGCTGTTATGAAAAATTTTTATAATTAAAATTAAGCTTTATGATATATATATACAGTATGTGCATATAATTATATTGACAAATTCTCTGTCTCCCGTTTTATTATGAATTTGAAAATACTTGCTGTACGAGTTTTTATTTTATTATTTCTGCATATTAAAAATTTGCGAATCATAATTGATTAATTCAGGCATAAAGAGATTAATAGTTTTATAATTCACGCGACTTTGATAAAACTGGCTGAACAATATCACAATTTTCACAAAACAGAATCCATCTTTAAAATTTTTAAATGGCCAATTAAATTTTATACAGCGCGGTGTTAAAATTTTGACCGGAATTAAGCATGAATTATGACCGAATTAACAGTTAAAGTGCAATAATATTATTAGTTATTTTTTCATGGTAATTTTATAGGAATTATAGGTATCAATGATTTTATGGTACAACTGGTACGTTGAATAACTCTTACCTGGAGTCGATAGGAAAAAGTGGAAAAGTATAAAAAATATTACCAAAAAAAATCAAAAAAAAAAATCTGTGGTAATGTTTGATATGACCTCCTATATCAATACATGTTTCAATTTGATTTTGCACGCACTCATTAATGCTATTAACTATATTATTAGTTATTTACGTTAAAATATTAAGAATGATTTCTATAACTATGTTATATGTGAGGACCATGTCTTTCTTTGCAATATAACTAGCCACAAAATACCCCTATAAAAAAGGAACGTTCACTGAATATACATAAAATAATCACTTATAATTGTTACTATTTAAACGTAATTTAACCAGCTTTTATATATAATTTGACCATTAAATGTACATAATCAAAAATATGTATAGTAATATACCGTAAAATAACAAGATATTAAAATAAACAAATATTCACCATAGATGATATAATGATTATCCAAATTTTTCTCAATAAACATGACAGATTTTGCAGATAAATATATTTATTTGATCAATTTAACATGACAGTACATTATAATCATAGTTTTTGTTTAATGAACAAACCTGTCAATTTGATGATCACAAGCGATGTATCATTTTTGAATTCCCGAGAACTATTTTCTTAAAATCATCGAAATTGTAGATCAGCCGAGGCGGCGGTTGGCTTGATTGTTGCCTGTTTCTCGTCATAAATTTGCCATTTCCATTTCCAGTTCTCTTTACCAAAATATACTCGTCCTAGAGACCTGAAGAATTACCACAGAAGAATAAGGTTAATAAAAAAGTTTATTAAAAAGTAAAAAATTAAACTTAATAAAAGAAGCAACCAATCATCAAATCCCACGTGTCTAAACAATCCTGAAGAACTGGCCATCAGTCTACGAAAGAAAATGACAAACATTAGTGGCTGTTTTATTAAATTAAATATTTTTAAATCCAAATCAAAATATATACATACATATCCTTTTTTTTTCAGTAAATAGATTTACTGATGTGGGTATGAAACTAATAAAAGTTCCAATTAAAATCATTGAACATCCATATTAGCAATGTGATAATTGTAATAACTAAAGAGGGTACATTTAATGATAACGCCGGCGTAAGTTTAAAAAATTCGTTAAAATAAAACATTACATTTTTACTTGCCAAAATAAATCCCAAGTTCAAACTCTAAAGACCCGTAGGAATCGTCTAAAGAAAATAGAAAATACGAATTATAAGTTACCATTTGTTTATAGTAATTAAAGAAAAAAATTCATTACTGAAATCTTTATCAATAAAGAAGAAAAAAATGAAAAATTTTGCCTAATATTTCATTGAAAAAAATATACATTTCGTTGAAAAAAACTTAGCCGATCTTTTCGCTATCACGTGTCACGTGTCGCACGCGTCCGATATTCAATAATAATTTTTTTTTATAAGATATAGTCTAATTATAAAAAAGTAAATAATGTTTCATTTGAGTTAAAATATATACTAAGAATCTTTAATTTCTTTAATTTAGGAATTAATCAAATTCGAAAACATTAAACATTTTAACTAAATACTTTTCATTAGTTTATTCCATATCAAAATTGTACAATTAATGTATATATTAATTAATAAATACATTCTATATAATTACATTCTACGTACATATTTTCAAAATGGACATTTATCGTACATTACATTTTGTGTATCTAATAAAATATACGACTCTTCTGTTCGAGACTGCAATTTGTTAGGTGTGATACAAGTAGGTATATATTTAAATTATGTAGTATGACTTTAATGGTGGCTTAGGAGTATGAGTAATAATAACTTCTTGCATGAGTAATAATAATAAATGTGATTTTTAGTGAATAAATGCTAACATCATTTCATATTTGATTTATGATATGGCAATATGATGCGCTTTCATTTTGTTATTTTATACATTTTTCTACAATTAAATACGGTCTTATGATTTAAAGCAATTTATGCGAAATCATAATTATCTGTTTAATTTTTTTCGAAATATCCTTATCATTCTCCATAATTTGACTTCAGATCCTACTAAAGAGTTTAATAAAAATTTAGCGACATTTTTTTAAATTAAGAATTTTAAAAATATTTTATCAGTCTTACCTTAATAAGAAGTAAAATCTCCTTTCTTAGTATGTACATGTTTTTTGGGAAAATTTCTAGTAATAAATATTGTCCGTCTGTTCGATCTTCCTTTGTAATGCTGTTTTCTGTGAATGGAAATTTTTTCATGTTACGTTCAAGAGCAATAATACATTTTGGTGTCTTAACGAAATATTAATATGATTAACATTACTGGTATCGGCACATAAAAAACTCGTGTCACGGAAATTCAAAGATCTTGTTCCTAGCGACCACATTATATATGGCTTAAAGTTCAGTCCAAAACTATGATAAACTACTAGTAAAATTGTAATAAAGTTAGTCAATACATTAAACTTAACTTTTAATGAACTATTTTTCGTTCTTCGCTATCTGGTTTCCTCTACTTTCATAGATAAACTTAACCATGACTTTGATAAATGTTAAGATTCGCTCAAAATTTATTCAACTTTATTAAGATTTGGCAATTATATCCCTATTCACGTAAATTTGATTCGTGGGATCCTAATAAATGGTATATTTATTTGTTGTTGTAAATTACTATATTGTTTCAGGTGAGAGTACATACTGTATGTTTTGTTTTTCCTAATTTCAAAAAAAAAAACAATGATATTGCGAAAAAAAAAGACTGAGATGACGAATATACAACAAGCTCATTCTGAGAAATCATGAAATATACAGGTACCGGCTTTCTCGATGCAAACTTTTGATGTTTCCACTTTTATTAATTAATCCATATTATGTAAATTCCAAACTCCATAACGTAACGTAAAAGCTTATTAGAATGTAATATTTGAAAGAATTAAGTCAAAAATTTTCTTATGATTTAAGGGACCGATTATCATCGGAAAATCTTCTAATGAAGGTAACCAACGCTAATATGGGGTGAGTATATAAAAAGGGACCAAATTGATGAAAAATATTTTTTTTAATTGTGAACAATCAATAACAATTTGAACATTAAATATAGAACAATACTATCAAAAAATTTTTTCAACGATTTATTCCCTTTTTTCTAGAACTCACCCCAATTTTGTAACAAATATATTTCATAATAATGACGCCTTTACTAATAATTGTAGAGCTCAAAAAAAAAAAAATTGCCCTTAATTTAATTTGATATTATTAAGCGAACCAAATTTTATTGGACACTCCTATTGATCGGGTCACTCAATAATTATTCAGGGTACCATACGAATATGATTTATTAACCTGATGGCTCCTTGAAAGGTACAACGCTACTAAAACGGTTAAACACTCGCTTAAACTTTATCATCTTTATTATTATTATATTGATAATTACAAGAAAGGTTAATAATCACACAAAAACTCCGAGAAGTTACCAATTGTGAAATGTAACATATTGTCACAAGCAAAAAAAGATTACGCATAATGAAAGAGAATTATGAAATAATGATTATATTGTCACTACATTAATAAAGTGTCTAATAGTTAATAATAGAAAAATGAATAAAGAATGTTTGCGTCGTACGAAAAAGAATTTTTTTTTTTCTTCTTAATGAAGAATTTCATTACGGCTAATATTTTCGAATGAAATCTTTTTCTAATATATTCAGTTAATTCATAAACGTATAATGCTTTGATGAAATTACTAAATTTGTTACCATGATAGCAGATCGCACCATAAATTTCTCTTTTACGCGTCTATAAAATTAAAAATTCTCAGTATCCTATTTTGGAAATTTGTGACATTTACACAAGATAATGCCGATCTACGATCGTATTTTTCTCCAATATACTATAATTAAAAAAAATTACATCATATATTTCCATTATTATCGTTTGGATCATTAAAAAACATCTCTATAGTTTACAAATACGGTTTACTTATTCTAAAATTAGATAGATTAAATAGATTGTAATAAAATCATTAATCTTAAATTTTTTTATTTCTCATTTCTTACATTCAACTTTTTGTTTACTAATAATATTTTGACAATAGGTTCTTTTTAACATTTAGTAAAATTAAACTCTTATCAATCTATTTCTATTGTCATCATTTCGATTTGGCGTATCGAAATAATGAACGCACGTAGTATTTTTTTTTATGCTCTCTGACGCAATGTATGTGTTTACCCTGAATGAAGTTACCTTTCATCTATTTCCAATTTCGAAAAGAATATTTCCATTTTCTTTTTAATCGGAGAGAAAAACTGTTCATTGACTTCAGCAAAAAATTAATTATGAAAAAAAGTATAAAATGACAAAAATTTGGCTCACCTTTTTTCGGTGTGTTGAGATGTCTAACTCAAGAAGAGAGATCTGCGCAAATCAATCTTCAAAAGTAGTATGCATTAAAAAGAAGAAATACCCTAATGGATTCGCTCTTTATTTTAAAATGGACAGAAGCAGATTGAAAGAAAAATTTCCCAATTACAGCCCGCAGGAAATTATGAAAGAAGCAGGAAGAAGTTGGAAGAGATTCCCCCAAGAACTTCGAAATTCTTTTTTGATGTATGCTATAAATGATAGCTCCTTACGACATTATGGCCGGCCAACACCACTACCCCTACCACCACTCCCACCCCCATATACATCATTAACTACCGTCTTTGATTATAAAGAATGTCGTCATCCGGATGATGAAATGTTTGATCAACTCATAAATCCGGAATGCTATACTCCTTAGTGCAAATAAGCTTTACAATATATAATTATGTCGTAATTTTTTCGTTTATATACTATATATATATATATATATATATATATTTCGTTTTCATTTCAGTTTTTTTTTTCGATTGAATGCTAAATTGCTATATGTTTTTATAACTGATATGTAATTAAGATAATTATGAAAATAAATTCTTAAGCTAATTATGCAGTATGTGCATATAATTATTTAAATCCACTGCCTCCCATTTTATTATGAATTTGAAAATACTTGCTGTACGAGTTTTTATTTTATTATTCCCGCATATCAAAATTTGCGAATCATAATTGATTAATTCAGGCATAAAGAAATTAATAGTTTTTTAATTTAATCGACTAAGTAAGCATATGACGATAAAAACTGGCTGTTAACAATATCAAATTATTTCACAAAACATGATAAAGGTGAATATATCTTTAAAATTTTAAATGACCAATTAAATTTTATTCAGGACGGTGTTAAAAATCTGACCGGAATTAAGCACGAGTTACGGCCGAAATTAACAGTTAAAGTGTAATAATATTATCAGTTTTTTTTTTCATGATTTTTATAATGAAATTGAAATATCAATGATTTTATGGTACGACTGGTACGTTGAATAATTCTTACTTGAAGACGTGGAAAAGTATAAAAAATATTACCAAAAACCAACATACTGTATTAGAAAATTACAGGTATAAATATCGCCAAAAAAAAAAAAAAAAAAAAATTTTAAAGTTTTGAATCCTGTTTTATATATAATAAAAAATTTTTTTTTTTAAAAAAAATAATGAGGGAAATTTTTTTTTAACAATTTTTGTTTAAAAAAACTCCGAAA
>QZLH01000037.1:51140-63195 GCA_003833135.1 Oehlia diaphana
AAAAAAAAAACAGATAAAAAAAACCAAAAAAAAAAAAAAAAAAAAAAATTACTGGTAATGTATGATATAACCTCTTACATCAATGCATGTTTCAATTTAACTTTGCACGCACTCATTAATGCTATTAATTATATTATTAGTTTATATTACGGCGCTAAAATATTAAAAATGATTTTCATACTGATACATCTCATTCTTTTTGATCAAGTTGTTGAAGAAAAGAGATGGAGCACATTCAGTTGTAGCACCATGGTTGGTCAACTAACATACCTATTATCTTTCAGGAATAGGTAATTCTCCGTCATTTTAATTTTCATGACTTATATCTTTATTTTAATTAATAATACAAAGAAAGTCTTTAATGCTTTCGTATTTTTTCACGTAAAAAAGTAGCTATTTGTTTGTTAACATCTATTTTTGTACCTTCTGAACCATTTGACAATATCGTAACTCATTTTGTATGTCGTTCTTCCTTCTTTACTTCATTTCCACCAAAAATATTTTAAAGATCTAGTTCAAGGTTACTTCAGTTAGATCTAGTTCATTATAATCTTTTTGAAAATTCACCAACTAAGACCAGTAATCCTTATTTATTAATAATTAAAGTGAAACTTTTTAATCACTTTAAAGGCCACCAAATAGGTCCAATCCTATAAACGAGTTAAATGGCATAGCACAGATGATCTCACAGAAGCAACTAAAATATACAACTCTTCTGTTCGGGACTGCGATACAGGTATATATACATTTAAATTATGTAGTATGACTTTAATGTTAGCTTAGGAGTATGAGTAATAATAACTTCTTTTTGCATGAGTAATAATAATAATGTGATTTCATTTCACATTTGATTTATGATGTGGTAATAAGTTGCGCTTTCACTTTGTTATTTTATACATTTTTCCACAGTTAAATACGGTCTTATGGTCTGTAAAGTAATTTATTCAAATCGTAATCTTTTTTCGCATAGGTTAATTATCTGTTTAATTTTTTCGAAATATCTTTATCATTATCTATATTTGTCATCAAAGTTTACTAAAGAGTCTTTCTTATTATTATTACTTATTAGTTTATGATGTATTCACAAAAACTAATGTCATTCCTCAAAAAAAAATATCAAAGAAACTCTAATTACCCAAAAAATCTAGGAAATCGAGATTTTAAAGTCTCGAAAATTTATGAAAGCGAAATGGCAGTATCACTAAATTATTCAGTTTATTCTAGGGAAAGATTCTAATAATATTTCAATTACGCGTTGGTAATATTTCTAATATTACTCTTTAGAAGAAGAGAAGTTAACGAAATAACCTAAATGAATATATAAAAAAATTGAATTCAACATTAATTGTACTTTCAATGCAAATGATGTTGAAAAACATTGTGCAATGATGGAAGGTATGAATTAATGAATATTTTATTAAATTCATGAATAATTTCTTTATATCATCATACAACCATTACGGTAAGCGTCTTTTAATATTTTACTCTTAAGCAAAAATTAAATTACATTGTTGATATGATTGCCGTGATTTTTTTTCTTAAAATCAGACCCTTCAAAAAACTAGTAAGCGTACACACAGTTATGTTCAACTATCCAACGTTAATGAATTTACCCTCTTTTCATCAATTGAACCTCTGGAGTACGTATTGTTTCTTTGCACTTTTTCTAAATAATTTATATCCATTGCTCGATCTATTTGGCCAGAACCTTTTTTATCACATCAAACAAAATTTGACAATTCTCAAACTTGGAATAATGTTCACTTTTGAATACCGTCTCTACATGGATTTTGGAAGAGGGTTCGCACTATATTTATATGATTACGACCTAAACGCAAAAGTGATTATATGACGTATCACTACAAGCTCTTAGAATATACGCTTTTATTCTTAAGGCATTATAAAGGGTGGACTGATAATTTAGGCCGATCGTTGATTTGGGGCAATCGTCTTGGGGCACAACATCCGTTAGTGAACACTGAACACTAACATCTATAATTTAAATTATGGATCATTTTGCATCAAATTTGAAACACAAACTACTAACAATAATTTATAATATGAGTGTTAGATACTGGAGGGTTTTCTCATGTACTTGAAAATTTATTTAATATCGACTTACAGACTTACATCGATGGCAAAGGATTCTTTAAAAAATTCGAGAAAAAAGCACATGGCTACGACTGTCTTGATAATATCGCATTTGATGTGAGCGGCTTCCGAATTTGATAACTGGCCAGCTGGAAGAATGGGGATATTGTGGTACTTAATGGTAATTTGGCTAAACTTGCAGATATATTTGTTAGAGAAAGTTGAGAAAAATATAATTATTGGAAAAAATTGTTAAGGATTTCCTTGTAATGAGCCGAAGAAATAAATAATTGTTCATTAGAGATGACCAAAGTTTAAAGATGATGATTTCAAAAACTAAAGCAGCTTTGATATAGATTCTTAATGAAAAATTATGATCGGGAAACAATCATCCATACAGCGGGAAAAAACATTTAGAGAACCAGAAACCGAAGGGTAAATCAAAAATATTAACTAATAATTTGTCTTATTCTAAAATTATAGGAATAATTATACTAGTTCGTTCACAAGGGATAGTCTAAGAGTCGTTTAATAATATTTTCGTTCTTACTGTATATAAATAGAAAAAAAAAACTATTTATACAATATATTGAAAAGAAAGCGCTCACATCGATATATCCACATCTATTAAATTCTCAGAAAATAAAATTAAGTGAGGATAGGATATTTAATCATCAACGTGTTGTGTTAATTCCATATTTACACCCACCGTTACTTTAATAACAACCAATATTTGCATATTTATTAGATACTTTTACATGTAATAAAAATCAATCTCTCGTCCTTTCCCTTACTCTCTAACACTTCTTGGATGTCCTTTTTTATGAGTGGTTTTTGTGGATCCGCGCGCGGGTGATGGATTATTGATGGGTTTGTGGTGGTGATGTAACATTATCTTATTTTTACTTTTTTAGAATAATTTCGTAATTTTGTAAGGATTTTGGCAAATAAGAGAAGATAATAAATCTATTCTAATGTTTCATAGATGCCTTGATGCTTTTTTTAAAGGTGAGATGGTGTGGGTGATGTTGTATTGGTTGACGAGTGTGTATAACATGATCGTTAGAATGACTTCGTATTTAACGCAATATTTTCAGTATAAAAGGGAAGAATGATAAAACCATTCTAGCAAGTGAATGCTTTTTTTAAGAGTAATGTAAGTGGTATGGTAATGGGTTGATGGGTTATGGGTTGTGGTTTGTGTGTGATAGGTTGATGATTGGTGTATCTAACGTTATCATGTTTTTATTTTTTTTTTTTTTTTAAAAAAAAATTACTTCGTATTTTAGTATAACCTCCCAATGTATATTATGAAGCAGTCTTAGATTTGAAAAAAAAAACATAAAGCTTCTGATATTTGTACTTTGTAGCTTGATTAAGGCTTCTGATGAATTAAGTATCGATGTTCTCAACGAACATATAGGTCAATAGAAATACATAATCAAATATTGATCTAGTTTGATTGTATATTCTGACATGACAAACCAATTGAATGATTCTTTTTCGAAATTGTCATCTTGATCTACACTATTGTCACTTTTCGTCGTCATCGAAAATATCCGTAGAAACTTACAGTACAAAGGTAAATTATTGTATATACATAGTATATTTATTCAAATTTTAATTTATTAATACAATTTTTTTAACCATTAAGCTTTCTTTTATTACATGATATCAAAATAATCAAGATTTATTTTTGACCTGTGAGGGAGTCTTATGGTGATTCATTAACTTTACTAATTCGTAAATCACATGATTTTTGTTAAGAGGTTAATACTTAATACAGTAATAATTATTAGGACCTTTTCAATGATTACAGGGTTTTAAATATTTTTTATTTTATTTATAGTTGCAATTGGTGTAATCATTTACATTATTTATGAGTTATATGCTGAATATTTAAATGGGAGAAAAAAGAAAGAGGATGAAAAAAGTTATTAAAATTCCAAAATTTTTCAACAAGGTGATGAAAGTGAGAGATTTATAACGCATTTGAAGTTAAAAACAAGTACAATAATTTTTATCAAAAATAATTACGCTTGAAAAGAATTTAAAATTGTTATTTAGAGTTGATAGTTTCTAATGTATTATTATTCTGACAAAATTAAGCAAGAAATTGCAGAAATTGATTTTATTGATTTTGTGTATAATTATTATTATCACATTTTCAGTTTTTTTCATCACGAGTCATGGTATGGATAAAGCGACCGTTAGTAACTTATTAAGAAAACGACCACTTCACGTAATTTACAATATTAAATTTTAACTAATTAAAATAAAAATAATTATAATTTGTATAATTAACATTAGACCAATTAACGTTTAATCTTTTAATTTTATTCATAAAGCAAAAATTAAAAATAACACGCAAAAATTTTATATTCCAATTTCTTATATAAATATAACGCAAAATAAGCGCCATCACAAGTTAAAGGAATAAGCAGGGATGAAGGAAATTGCATGGGTTACCATAAAATTCATCAGGAAAATTTTCCTGGTATTTTCTGTGGATCCACGTAGGATATAAGGGAGAATGTGTGAAATTTCATAAATTTCTAAACTAATCCATATCATGCAGATAAATAATTTTGTGATATACAGTAATATCATTTTAATAATGTTAAAATAATAATAAAATATTTTGTTTATTCTATTTATTGATAATTTTAGTAAAAATACAAAATTGAATAGGAAATGCAATAAGTTTTCTCCAACTATTATATATAATATATTATTACATAAAAGTTGTATAAATAAATGCTATAAGACTAATTAAAATAACTCCATAATTATTATAAAATTGATGAGTAAGTTTCTGACCATCAGATTTAAAGTTATTAGCAATATTACTAGTCATACTAGGACAACGTTCTTCATATTCTTGTAATGGGTTATTTTTACCAATAAAAACCTTTTGTAAATTACGAGTATCAGGAGGATGAGATGATTGATAACTTAAGAGATTCTTATAAAATTGTTTGTTACATTCATCTTCACATGATAAAGAATTAAAAGTATTCTTATCTGAAGTAGTTGTATTTTGATTAGATGTCTCAAAACTTTTAACCGTACAATATTCTAAAAAAAAAAAAAAAAGAAATAATTTGTTAAAAAAAAAGTATTTTTTATATATGTAAATGATATTATATACTTAAATACTTAATAACTTACGGTCATTTACTTTCAAACAAAAATTATCTCTTGTAGGTATAGCCACATAATATTCAATCATAGTTAATATAGCTCTACCTCCGATACTACTAGTACTAGTCATACCATTTCCAGTTCCATTAGCAGAAATATATTTATTCACTTCTACATCACAAGCTTTAGCAACTTCGGTATAAGCATTTTTAGTATCTGATACACTACATGCTGCGGTATCAACGCAAGCTTGATTTAAAGCTGCTGTTATTTTTTGTGAATCTAGGTTATTTAACTTTTTATCATCAGAAGGAGGTTCATTTACAGTTAAATAATGAACGAGAAAACTAGTAAACAAGCATTTGTCAGAAGGTGGTTTTTTAGTCTCGAGGAATGTTGAATCCGTTGTATTATGTTTAAAAAGTGCTTGTTGACATGGTGTACATGTCGAGCCTTCTTGTATAGCGAAATTTTGTTCACAAGTAGCTGCTGCTGGAGATGTTTGATCCTGAGCGTAAGCGAAGAGGATTAATACGTTTAATAATACGAAAAAACTAAAAGATTTCATTGTTTCTATTTGTTATATCAATAAGGATTTTTTTATTGAGAATGTAAATGTTTTTTGTAAATGTTTTTTGTAAATGTTTTTTTTGTAAATGTTTTGTAAATGCTTTTTGTAAATGAGTTTTTTTTTAATTCTGACGGACTAAAAAATTCGATCTTTTTATAATTTTTATTACGATTGTTGAAAAAAAAAAAGGAATTAATAAAAATACAAAAATAAAACAAGGAAAATTAACAAAATGAAAGTAAGACAAGAAAATTATTAAACAAAAAAGAACTGAAAGAATGTGTACCTTCTTTCTAATTGTGATCTAGTTTCAGTTTATGATAAAGTTTGTTTGTACAAAAGAAAGAAAAAGAAAAAAAAAAAACAATAATAAAGTTTCATTTTAGTACATTGTTACATAAAAATGTATGTTACGCAGTTTTTACCTATGAAAAAAATTGGGAGGTTTTACTTTTTTATCA
Source organism: Oehlia diaphana (assembly GCA_003833135.1). Classification (NCBI taxonomy): domain Eukaryota; kingdom Fungi; phylum Glomeromycota; class Glomeromycetes; order Glomerales; family Glomeraceae; genus Oehlia; species Oehlia diaphana. The sequence goes on from QZLH01000037.1 coordinate 57,408, forward strand.
TTATAATCAATTACTTAATTTTGAAAATTGAAACGATAATGACGATTATAGTATTAATGAAAAAATGTTAATGAAATGATTATTATTATATGTTGTACAAAAACCTTTGTTTGAAAAATGGATTTGTATCCCACAAACATTGGATTTCGGTTATTAATAGAATAATTTTGTGTTTCATTGCATATGATCAACCAATAGGGGCATAAACTTAGACCTAATAAAGGATAATTGTTAATATATATTCATAGACTAATAGAGAATCATAGACTAATAGAGAATGAATTAATATACTTTTTTTTCAAATTGAAACTTTTGTATTAATTAACTTAAATTAAGGTCACGAGCGAAAAAAATTATTTTATATTTGCAGTTTATACTTTTTACATTTATTATTAAAAGATATGTATGTACTACATTAAAGATCAATTGTATCGAATAATATTAAAAGTTAAACAATAATAATAGACCTAAATTGGTTATTTGAACAATTAACTGATTAGGTCCTTGTAAAAAATTTAATCCGTAATTTCCGTGAAAACTCCGTGGATGTGATACATTTACGGAAATAATATGGAATAAAAAAATCTTGGTATGATGGTATGAAGAAAATGATCATAAAGTAGTAACTTTTTTTGAAGAAAACAAAAATTCAAAAGTTGCTATATCGCACAAATGTTAATATTTAATATAAAGCAAATAATATAACAATATTGGAATAGCGAGTAGAAGATGTACATTAATTTTATTTATTACGAAGCAATATTAAAATGGCACGCGAAAATTTTATCTTATACAATAAATAGTTATAAATACGCCGTTTAACCTTATCACAATTTAGCTGTTCAATTGTTATTGGATTGGGGAGATTTTTAATCGGGTAAGGCTTTTTTTTATCCTAAGATACTGTAGTTACCAATATTGATGTCATGAATAAGTAACAAACCAAAATAGTTGACAATAATCGAAGAAAAATTCCTTAAGACAAACTGAAACAGAAATGCTTCTGATGTTCCCATTAGTCCTAAATCGAGCGAGACGTTCAGCGTAGTGAAGTTTCATTTTTCTTCAACACAATATTATCACTATAGTTTCACTGTGATTTGAGAGACCATTATTTTGAATTCACAGCAGAGTATATGCTGTATATATATATATGCAATGAAATGTGAATGGGTTTATATGTATTAATAGACGCCAACTAAATGAAAGTCAATTTATAAACATCTTTATTTATTCATTATAATGGAATGATTTAATCTAGAGCGTAATTAATAAGCGTGTAATTTTCCTCTCTCATTTTCTGTAACGTAAATTTGATCGGTATTTACTTTATAAACTTGGAGGCAGGGTTAGTAATATTCTGAGATAAATGATATTGAAAATGACGGCAGAAAAGTGTTTAGAGAAAATAAATTAAGAGAAAGAAATGAAGAGAAGAATATATCTTTACTTCTTTAGGATAATTACGAAAATTGGAAATACTATGATTTAATCCATTATATTCTTTACTTTTAATATCATTAAAAATTTCTTTAAATGTATTAAAATAATCCAAATAACAACTCTATATAATAAAATTCTTTAATTTCTAAATTTAATTGTACTTTATACTTTTTCATATGTTTGGGTTCGTTAAGGATTTTTTTTTAGAATGAAATTTTCCTCAATTTGATTTTTTTTCACGTAAATTATTCTAATAATTTATTTATTTTATTATAATTCTACTATCTTATTTCCAATCCAATTTTAAGGGAATCCTGACAAATGGCCCGCGTTATGCAGAATTATTCATAGTCACGTGATGTATTTGACTAGCATTAGTTTCGTACCTGTCGGGATTTCGTACCTAATTTAATGATGACTTGAATCCATATTTTAATGTTAAATATTATTTTTTGATATATAATATAAATATATTTCCTTAATATATATATCTTTCGTTGTTAGTTTTGAATGTGATTCTGCTTGATTTATTCATAAAATCTTTGACGTACTATGTTACGGTAAATTTTCGTTTTTACTCTAGTAAGTAAATGTTTATTAGTATTTTTATTTTCTCTATCCTTTACAATTCAAATTGTTCAGTAGAGAAAAAAGGGAGTCAATTATGAGATCATTTACACACAATTTTAGCATAAAAAAAAAATACAACTCTAGTACATAAACCGCGTTAAAAAGGTAACTAACGCAACGCACCGAAATCAGGTAAGTTGTAGACCAAAAGTTGATGCTAGTACAGAGCCTAAAATTATTTCATCGTGAATAAGGACAATATTATGGTTATTTCATAAAACGGCAAATTTACCCGACAATTTGTGATTTTTAATATTTATTTATTGGTATTAGTCTTTTTGTTTATTTCTATGATAGTCTAAAAAAAAAAAATTATTTTTTTTGTATATAAAATTAAATATAGAAACTTCTAACTATTTATATATTAATATATTATTACATAAATGTTGTATAAATAAACCAATTAAAATAATTCCAGAATAATTATAAAATTGATTAGTGAGTTTTTGACCATCAGATTTAATTTCTGATTCGTTACTAGCAATACTATTATTAACAATACTATTAGTAATATTAGGACAACTATTTTCAAATTCTTTTAATGGGTTGCTTGTACTATTAATAATCTTTTGTAAATTAGGAATATCAGGAGGATGAGATGATTGAAAACTTTTGATATTATTATAAAATTGTATTATACATTCATCATCACATGATAAATAAGAAAAAGTATTCGGTTGATATTGAGTTTGATTCGTTTGTGAAAAAATTGCAAAATTTTTATATATTTTAGCCTTACAATATTCTAAAAAAAAATAATAGAAGAGAGAATAATTTGTTAAAAAAAGTATTTATATGATATTATATAGTTAAATACTTATTAACTTACCACCATTTACTTTCAAACACAAATTTTCTCTAAAAGGAATAGCCAAATAATATCCAAGCATAGTTGATATAGCTCTACTTCCGACACGTTCATCATTTTTAGTTCCATTATTAGAAGAAAGATATTGATTCAATTCTGCATCACAAACTTTAGCAACTTCGGTATAAGAATTTTTAGCATCCGATTCATTACATGCATTATTTGCAGTTTCAGCGCAAGTTTTATCTAAATCTTCTATTGCTTTTTTTGTAAATTTGGATATTTTTTCATCAGGAGTATCAGCAGTATCAAAAGTAGCGGGATTTGAAGGATCAAAAAACAAATAATAAAAGAAAATTGTATCAGCTAAACATTTATTAGAAGGTACAGTTTTATCGGTAAAACTCGGAATTCCACCATTTTTAAAAATTGCTTGTTGACATGGTGTACATGTCTTGCCTATTAATAAGAAATTTTGTTCACAAGTATTTGCTTCTGGAACTGTTTGATTCTGAGCGTAAGCGAAAAGAATCAATACGTTTAAAATAACGAAAAAACTAAAAGATTTCATTGTTTCTATTTATTATTTTCTATAATAAAATCAATTAACAGTATTTTATATAAATATAATAAGGAATATTTTTATTTAGAATGTAAATATGATGTGTTGTAAAATGATTTCTTTAGAAAGAATAAATTTCTGACGAACTAAAAAAATTCGATCCTTTTATAGTTTCATATGTTATAATTTAATTTTTTGCTATTCAATCCAAAAAAGGATGTACAAAAAAAAAAAAAAATAAAAATAAAAATAAAACGAAATAGAACAATTAACAAAAATGAAAATGATAATGAAAGAATATATCTTCTTTTCGTTTTTTATTAATTATGATCTATTTTCAGTTTATGACTTTGTTATATTAAATTTTATGATGCGATTATTTAATTTTGTACAAAGAGAAAAGAAAAAAAAAAAAAAAAATAATTAAATTAATTAACTTCCATTTTAGTACATTTTTTTAACGGAATTCTTACTTCTCTTACTTCTTGCATGCATAAAGTTTTTTGTTAAGAAAGAATAAAACTGGGAAGGTTTAAAGTTTAAATAAACATGCAAAATTATTGGCCAATGTAGTATATTTTGAAGTAATAAATAAAATACAGATAAATTTATATGTTGCGCATTCCTGGTTAGACATATGAAAAACTGGGTAATTGGTTTACCTTTTTTTTTATACAATAATAATATTAAATAATAACTTATCATAATCTGATAATAATGGTAATAATGGGATGAAATTTCCTTTAAAGATGATTGTTTATGTTGTACCACTTCTAACAAAATACCTTTGTTTGAAAAATGAACACAAACATTGGATCTCGTTAATAAGAGTAATTTTGTGCTTCATTCACTGTTTCATCTCCTTGTCTATGATCAACAAATCGTATTTGTAAAGAATATTTATTTATATTAATTGTTAACTGTTAATATATTTAGTAATATATTCAAAGACTAATAGAGTATTCTCTTAACTAACTCATGATCATATTTTTAGTTTTTACTCAGATATGTTATTAATGACTTTTTTTTTTATAGGAAAAATGAATTTCTCTTCAAATTAAAAATTTTATCAACTCAAATTAAAAATTTTCGCTTATACTCAATGAAATTCGATATGCTGTTATATCAAGAATTCCGTTATATCGAGGGTAAAATAATTATACGTCCGTTCCGGGTATATCATGATTTTACTTTATGACCCGTTATATCGAGTTCCGGTTTGTCTTCACTGCGTAATTAAAAAAAAAAAAATTTGCTATAACAAAACCGTAATTGAGTTAATAACATAATGTATTGTAACTTAATTTTTAGACTTATTACAGTAGTACAGAATTTTTTAATTGTTACAATTATTATTTTTAGATTTTATAAAAAAAGGTTCCAAGTATGTTACAGCCAAAATCTGTGGGATTATCTTAGGATACAAATTCACTGTGAAAATAACGAAATTTGTGTAAATTAGAACTGAACAAACCAGTTTATTCAACTGTGGAAAGCCGCCATGGTCAAAGTGCGCAGCGTATACACGTTAAATTATGTCATTTTTTTTTATGGCGGGATACCTCTGAAATTAACAGGATACAGGGGCAAACCTGCCATATAAACTAACGGGTACCTGCTATAACTAGCGACAGGTATATAAAATGGCCCACATAATCAATGTACAGGAGAAAACATAGAAGGCGCAAATAATAAAACAAAATGGTGCTTTTTTAGACATTTATTACACATGAGCACAAATATAAAACAAATTTAACACATTTCGTTTTATAGGGATAAGGTAAAAGTTTTGAGAGACTGACAAATGATTGACGCCAGATCAATCTTTAAAATTATGTTAGTAAAAAAAGTTCGATTTCATGTTAATCCGGCTTGATAAAGTTTGTCAAACTTGTTTTATTAAATATTTTTTTTTTTAAAAATATATATATATATATATATATATATATATATATATAATGGGTGCTGTCAGATATTACCTAATATTTTAGGGGAAGGGGGGTAACTAAAGATCTTAGGTTATATATAATACTATATAAGGAATTATATATATAATATATCTTACGGGGGTAAGCTCTTATATTAAAGTAATATTAGGTAATATCTGACAGTGCCCTAATTATATTTTTCGTATAAAAAAAAATAGATTGGTTTTGTCCTAATTTTAGTAATTTTAATGTGTCATTTTTATTATTTTTGAGCAAAATAATTCTTTAAAATCGGCAAAATGAACTGTCAATGAAATAACTGTTGATGAAACATTTATCAGTAAAGTAATTATTGGTGAAATAACCAGACCCATTGACCTTACCTCTCACTATATCCATTTTTCAATACTTTTAAAA
>QZLH01000037.1:63449-84394 GCA_003833135.1 Oehlia diaphana
ATATTTTTCGTATAAAAAAAAATAGATTGGTTTTGTCCTAATTTTAGTAATTTTAATGTGTCATTTTTATTATTTTTGAGCAAAATAATTCTTTAAAATCGGCAAAATGAACTGTCAATGAAATAACTGTTGATGAAACATTTATCAGTAAAGTAATTATTGGTGAAATAACCAGACCCATTGACCTTACCTCTCACTATATCCATTTTTCAATACTTTTAAAAGATTATTATGAAATGCTAGAGGAAATTTACTAAAAATAAGCACATTTTATTAATCACGTAATTGTAAAAGGGCACGATTTTTTACGGTATTACTTTTTATTAATAAATTTCACGAAATAAAATTTTATCTCTTTTATCTTCTACTTCAATTTAAAGAAATAAGCAAATTTTACCTAAATAATAAGAAATTCCAAATTTAAACCGTTTTTATATAGAATAATCGAATAATCACAGTTCATTTGGATTCTTTTGCATGAGACATTCTTGGCACAATGCAATGTTAATTTCTCCCTATGGGCAATGTGACGTCGTTGCCGTGTGAATTTAATACTAGCATCAAGTAATCACGAATTTTAAAAAATCATTTTTTCATGATGAATTATAAATTCAAAAAGGTAGATGCTCGGATATTTTACCCGATAAAGATTCAGATTCGCTTCATTTAATTTCGGATAAACAGAAATCCAGCATGAAAATTTTGTAATAAAAAAGAAAAATAAAGCTTGGTAAAATTTAATTAGTAATTTGTGTACCTACGCAATAGATATAAAACGGGATCAAGACTATTAATAATCAATTAATAACAATTCATCTCCATAATAATTGCACATTTACTAACTCAATTTCGCTATGAATCCGAGACATTTAATTTCTTTTATTTATCTCACTCTTCTCATGTTTTGCATTATGCACTTTAAAACAACTCGAGCTTTAGCTCTTGATCCTTTTAACTGTCCGTCCCCACAAATATTTTGTTGTGGGGAACTTTATAGCGGATGCTATTGTGCCGAAAGTTGTTAATTTATATTATTCTTCTTAAAAAATCATACCATAAAAATATTATTGTCATCATTACTATTTCTTCTTCATATTTATTAATTTCATGATTATTTCTTATTCCTATTTATTAATGTCATTATTTCTTCTATTTTATTGAAAATAATTTTTTTAAATAAGAATTTTGAGAATTTTTGTCTTTGAATTTATTTTTTAATAAAGAATTTCATTAGAAATTCTTTTTTTTTATAAAAATTTATTGGAAAATTTATTGGAAAATTTTTAATCCTATCACAGTTTTCCTTAATTTTATCCTTTCTTACTTAATAAATTATTGTTTCTTTTTACTATTTACTAAAAATTATTATTTGACTTGCATAGTTAAAACGTATAATTTATAAATAATGATTAATAATTTTAGAGCTTAATGAAGTTTGTCAAACTTGTAATTATTATTAATATCAAATAATTTTTTTCGTATACACATTTTGAATTATGAACTTTTTTTTCGAAAATTTTTAATAGTAAGATGCATAATTATACCTCTAGTAGGTAATTACATTGCAGAAACCTTATTTTTTTAAACAATGTTGTCACTACATTATAATCACATGATTAGCTCATTGTCTTGTGCGTCGTTATCGAACGTCATACGATGCGCTGCAAAAGTAAGAAAATGCATTGTCACTATACTTCTTTAATTTACTGTAAAAGCGATTTCACTATACTTATTTTACTATTGCGAATTATTGCGAATATACAGTCAATATGCTATTATTTATTATTTACAATGCTGTAAACATACAGTACTTTAATTACAAATATTTAATAAAGTAAATAATGCAATTTATTTTTTATGCCAAATACCTATAAATTATATATTATTATTAATAATATAATTTCCTGTATAAAATATATAAAAGCATCTAAAAATAAATTATTCCATGCATCCAAATACTTCAAGAAGAACTGACTGTTTACAAAAAAGAATAAACGAAACATCAGTGAATATTTCGTTAAAATGAATTAAAAATTACTGCTCTCCCTACTGAAATCCACACATCCAGAAATATTGGCTGTCTAAAAAAAGAATAAAAATAAATGTAAGTTTTGTTAAAATAAAAAAATTCAAGGAAGATTGCTGAAATACCCACCAAAATTCCATGATTCTACGCATTCTAGTACTGATCGCCTATACTGTAAAATAGAAGAAAATAACAAAATATTAGTAAGTTTCATCAAAAAGTAAGGTTCGTTAAACAATGAATATTCTGATACGAAAAAGGTATTTTGTTAGAATTGGTACAACATAAACAATAATCTTTAAGGAAATTTCATCCCATTATTACCATTATTATCATTAGTAATAAGATTGTATAGATAAAAAGTAAACCAATTACCTAAGTGCCTAACCAGGAAACCAGAAAAAACTGCGTATCATACAGTATGTATCTTATGAACAATACTTTAAAATACTACATTGACCAATAATTTTGCATGACTGAAAATAGACCACAATTAATAAAAAAACGAAAGAAGATATATTTTTTCAGTTCTGCTTCATTATCCATTTATTCTATTTTGATAATAATATTATTGATTTTATTTTATTTCCATTTTGCTAATTTTCTATTTTTTTTTTTTTTTTTTTTTTTTTTTTTTTTTTTTTTTTTTTTTTTTTTTTTTTTTTTTTTTTTTTTTTTTTTATTCATTTCTTCTTTTTTTCAACAATCATAATAATAATAATATGATAATAAAAAACTGAATTTTATAGATTGAAAAGCACAAATTAAATTAAATTAAATTGATAATGAATCAAGATACACGTATGAAATTATAAAAGAGTCAAATTTTTTTAGTTCGTCAGAAATTTTTTTTTCTAAAAAAAAAAAAAAGAAATCATTTACAAAACATATTTACATTCTAAATAAATATTCCTTACTGTATTATATAAAATACTGATAATTGATTTTCTTATAGACAATAATAGAAACAATGAAATCTTTTAATTTTTTCGTTATTTTAAACGTATTGATCCTTTTCGCTTACGCTCAGAATCAAAACATTTTCACCAAATACTTGTGAACAAAAATTTCGCTTTACAAAGGCACGACATGTACACCATGTCAACAAGCACTTTAAACATTATACAAGACTGAATCTTTCTGATCAAACGATACCTTCTGACAAATGTTTAGCTAGTAAAAATTTCTTTTATTATTTTTTTCTTGGTCCTTCTACTCCCGCTACTTCCAGTACAACAACTATAAAAAGCAGATAAAAAAGGATTTTGTCCAAACAATCAAGCGAAGATATTCTTACTTCGGGTGAAATTATTCTCAGAAAATTATTTAATTATGTTTAAGATCAATAAAATTTTGTTCTTACAGTATTATCCTGATATAAAACGAATCACAATATAAATTATTTATTATACATCTAATAGGAGTACAAATAATTACTATTGCATAAATATCTTTAATATATTTGTTGATATTTAAATCCAAATAACGTAAAAAATATACAAATAAAATACTATATATTATCCAAAATGGTTAATCAATAGTTTATCGTATAAGCGGCGGCTGATATGTTAACTAAACTTGAGTTTATTTATATGGAGAAATCAACAATCATCATCCGAACTCCCGTACTCCTTTCCAATAACAAATATATTAAAAATAATTCGTATTTTTATTATTATCTTATTAATCCACCCATTTTATTTATTTTATTTTTCTATTGTGATGTGATTAGCTAGAGTAAAATGATCATTTAATCGATTATTTTTTTCTTTTTTTTCTCTCAATCCATTTAGTTCTATACACTTTTACAAACCACCTTTTTGCAATATATTTAATATCATAGTAAGGTATCCACTCTATCTCGAGAGGCCTTTGAATAACGAACTATTTTTAAAGAAAACCTTTGTATTTCATATAAATGGTAGCAAAGTGTAAGGCCAGGCGTGGGAAATATGATAGAGGACCCCTCGGAAAGTCTCCCTCTTGACATATACTAAAGCATTGTCACTGAAACATGGAGATTTTATGGAGAAACTGGCCTTCACGAAAGAGAGCTGGCCTATGTACTTTGCTCCAACATGAAAAACTTTTTTTTATTTATTATTTAATAAGTGGTGGCAACTAGCAACGCGTGAAAGCCAGGTGTGAGGATACGATAGAGGACCCCTCGGAAAGTCCCCTCCTCTCAGGAAAAACAAATAAATAGTGAGGGTATGTTTAAACAAGAACCAACATTAATGAATTAGATTTTGTAAAATTGTAAATAGTTTTGAAAATAATATCTTTCAGTGTCTAGCTCTATTGAAGTATAATTTAACAAAGAAACTAATTAATGGTAGCAACAAGCAAAAGTGTGAAAGCCAGGCGTGAGGATATGATAGAGGACCCCTCGGGGAGTACCCCTCATGACATATACCAAAGCGTTGATCGCTGAAGCGACTGGCCTTCCTGGATGAGGGTTGGCCTATGTATCTCCAACATGAAAACCTCTTTTTATTTTTTATGTAAATTAATATTAATTCATCAGTATTTCACTTAGTTCCAGTATAAATTGCGTTTGTTTAAAGATTTTGAATTGTTAAATTAGATTTTTTTGTAAAGTTGTAAATAGTTTTGAAATTTTAATATTGAAATACCTTTCAGTATCTAATTAATGGTAGCAACAAGCAAAAGCGTGAAAGTCAGGCATGAGGATATGATAGAGGACCTCTCGGGGAGTACCCCTCATGACATATACCAAAGCGTTGATCGCTGGAGTCAATCCTTGATTATATAAATGTGTTGTAATGATACTGTTTATAACAATAAACAATCATAATAATTACACTTCTTGAACAATTGTTATTAACATGTGTACACTTGTAATTTTTACTTGAAGATTTCAAAATCTCATAGCCATCATCATCTCCTAGGCTGGCAGCTTTGAACGTTAATGTTTTCCTCACATGGCAGTCATCCGCTTTTTCGAACTTGAGGGTCTTTATGAGCGGTGACGTGTCTGGATATTCCTTCGAGCATAAATTAGTTTCAATACAACAATAATGTTGGGTAGGAATTGAAAATGGATCTTCCCATACATGCGAAAAATAAATACAAATGTTCGGGACTTTGCCCAGGATACATGGTGAAGTTACTACATTATTACACTAGCTTATCTATTCCTCCAAAAGGTTACTCAATGACTTTACCCTTTCATTCCCTCGATCCCTCCTCCCACTTTGTGAAGCTATCGCTAGCTTCCAATAACCATATTCACGGTTCTGATAGATTAAACACTCTTCATTTAAAGTACATCCCATAAAGTATCATTCTCTTTGCGTCGGTAATGATACCGAATACCTTATTCACAACTTGTTCATCACCTATTTCTTCAGTTTTACGCTTACGGCGCGGCATCAAGGACGATTCTATTTGTATGGATGCCTGGGCAAATCCTTTCATAAAATCCTCCCTCTTAACTTCAACTAAACCAAAAATCCTTCCGATTGACATTTTATCGCATAATCGAAGTTTCTTTGTTCATTATGGCCTTCGATAAGTTTTTCCGGTGTGGTTTTGAAATCACCCTCATAGAACGAGACTTAACTAGCTAGATAGCGGGAAGAATAAATAGATTTCATTGCCTCATATGCCATTCGAGTGGAGTAGTCTTCCGATGAAGCTTCAATTCGATCATTAGGTTCTTAACCGCTGCTCGAGATTTTTCACCTTTTAATTTTATGCAACCACATAATAAACGAGGACACATATCGATACTTGGACTTCGGACATCGCTAAGCCTATAGAGTTCACACAATTTTGGGAAGGTCCATTAGTTAGATGGTTTTGATGGTGTCTCCGATAAATTTAAGTTTGGTTTTTAATACTAGCTACTGCAACATCTCTTAAAATGAGACATCAAAATATCTCCATTTTCAAGTGCAGGTGGTTGATACATTTCACATATGGAATCTTTGAGACCTTCGAGGGTTGCATGCTCTATATTCACTGTCCAATTGTATGCCCGAAACCTCGACCTTTTCCATCATTTTGTACGCACCATAGACAGACTTATTAAGTAATTTCTGCAAAGAACCAAGTTGTTCCCTTAATTCGATACCTCCTAGCTCGAAGTTGCGGTTGACACAGGTGGGTTCGACTAAGACATGAATATGCCTCTTAGGTGGTTTCTCAGATTGGTAATTTCTGATTTCCTCTTTTATTGATAACAGCTCTTCATTATCTTAATTATCTTAGAGTGAGAAGTTCCTCAACTGACCGTCAGGGATTTCCACTTTCCATTGTCTGCAGAAAATTATCGAACTCACGTGCCTTTTCTACCCTAACAACTTTTTTGAGGTGACTAACCAACTTTACCTATCAATATCAACGGCGAAGTCGTATTTCCTTTGACGAGTTAGAGCTTATATAGTATTTTTTTGCGAAATGTTATTGGTCAAATCATCAAACCAGCGTATGTGAGGACAAGAAATTTTTATTTGCGAAAAAATAAAAAATACCAAAGCCCGATATATGTGAAAAATTCATCTGTCACACAGTAATCAGCCATTACATCATTGCGCAGAAAATTTGCTCAGCTAACATTGATCGGGAAATGATACTTGAGTTGTTCTTCACTTTAATTGACGATTTCGTTACGTCTCTTTAGCCTCGAATAATAATCCGCTACTGAATCTTTGCCTTGAACCAATTCCCCAAATCGGAACTTCTACATATCGGATTGATCGACTTGCGATTACAGTCATATTTAATTAAAAAAATGCTCTGTTTATTAATTAATAACAATGAATATTATCATCCTCTAGCAACACCAGAACTACTTGAAGTTGTCTTTGCCTTTCTTAGTATATCCAAAAAATTTGTAGAACAAGATTTGATCAATTAAGAAATTTCTTTATTTATAGACGTTTTTTTATTCCTAATAATGATGTTGCTTTATGCTGTAGACAAAATAAGCCACTTTTTAGGGAAGACCTTAAACAGGCGATGGAATTTCGTGTCTGCGTGTATTTATTAGTATCCTCCGTGTTCGTGATATATCATTCTTCATTTATACAATAATCGTGATCTTGATTAATTTAATAAGTACTTTAACATAAGTAAGTTATGGGTTAAATTCTTTAAGCGCAGGGAACTAGCAAATCGATTATAGTTCCTTATACACGAGCTCACATTGATTTTAAAAAAATAAATAAAATAAAATAAAATAATTTGGTGTATCTTCCCCGATGGATTACTTCAAAGAAACTGGCTGATTTATTATTATCTGGATTAACAGAAGGAAACTGGATTTATTCTAACAAAAGGAACCCAGATTTATTCCTATCTAATCTGGATTTAATTCTTAAAAAAAAAATCCGGTTGAAACCCTATTTAAACCATTTGAAAACGACAATAATTTTGGCCGCAGATTTTGGCACAGCTAAATACCAACACTGACGTATTTTTAAATAATATAATAAAGATGAGAAAAAAACAATCATTATTTTTATTAGATATCAATCATAGGTTACATAGTAACATATATTGAAAAGCGTAATTTATAATTTTTTAAAGAAGCTCTTCTGCAAGATTTCCACCAATGGCAGCAGCAGCTTGTGTAGCTATAAAGCCCAAGATAGGACCAATTATACGTTTATTTAATTTATTTCTTTCTTTAAATATTTCACCTAAACCACGTTTAGGATAAGTACAAGTCGGAAGGTATAAATTTTCAAAATCATGATAAGATCCCCAAATATTCTCTCCAATAGAATCCTTCATTCCATGTTCTTTGATGTAATCAGCATAGAATTGAGCCATCTTTCTCTAGTTTGGATCGCAAAAGAACGAACTTGGTACACGAATTTTTTTACCATTTCTTTTGAAAACGTGATGAGCATCTGGCATCTGGATCACATTGAGTTTTCTCCATCATCCATTTAACGAATTTTTCAATGAATTCGTAACTGTAGAAATCTATAAAAAAAAAAAAGTTAATATATTTTATATATTAAAGGCATTTATAATTAAGGTGTATACTTTAGAATTATATAGCTTACCACCACGATCATTCTTAGCGCAAAGTGCTTTATGTTCAGGAATTCCACTGTAATAGGCGATTAAAGTAAGATAAGCAGCATAAGAATTTTTATCATAATTTTTAGGATTATCACTCCAAACTAATTTAACCGATAATTCACGTTCACACTCGTTTTGAATTCCGCCATAGATTTTTTCAACTTTTTGTTGATCACATTGAAAATCTTTTTGACAATAATCCTCCAACCCTCTTTTAAGTAATTTAAAATCATAAAACTCCAAATTTGCATCATTAACGATCTTAGACATTCCTTGACTAAAATTGATAAGGGTACCACATTGATCGGGACCATTAAGATGATCCCACTAATGATTGACATTTGTTACATTGATCGATATTGAAAAGATCTTGACAGGAGTTGGGAGATTTACGATTTGGCCGTTTGTGACATTTAAAATTTTCATTGGCATGAACTTGAGTAATAAAAGTTACAAATAATACAAAGAGGAGAAGTTTCATTTTGCCTATCGAATCATAGATATATATTATTTCGATCTTTTTATTATTTAGAGGAAGTATCTTGACGAAGATGTTGAAGATGGAAGAATTGGGTCCTTTTTATACTTATTTATTAAACCTTTACGCGTGATCCCATGATATAGCATAATATGTCAGGTTTTCGTATATTTTAAACATTTCCGTGAATCTTTTACATAAGTTATATGCCACCGGATAATCGAATAACGGTTTGATACATAGGAAATTTTTTTTGGATTAACCTATTGAACGTATGCGAATTCCATTACTATATTATTTTTCTTTTAGAAAAAAAAACCATTAAGCTTAATTTAATTAGGTTCATCTTTCGCCTTCAGTGATCGACAAGAAATTTTTTTTGGAACCGGTTAAAATTTAACCCATAATCAACCGATTAAGGTATAGTTTCTGAGTGCGTTCAATTTATTTGATCTGAGGCTTATGTGAAACTTTTTTAAGAAAAAAAGTTTTTAAAAATAGAAATAGTTTTAAATAAAAAAAAATTAAACTTAAAAAAATAAAAAAGAAATAAGTTTTTTAACTAAAATGAAAAAAATCAAATCGATATTATCGAAGTGGGTCTAATGATGTAATTAATAAGGGTGGCACAGCCACTACGATATTATTCTAATTATGTCAGAAAATGCAATATTGCATATAGGAA
Organism: Oehlia diaphana; assembly: GCA_003833135.1. Taxonomy (NCBI): domain Eukaryota; kingdom Fungi; phylum Glomeromycota; class Glomeromycetes; order Glomerales; family Glomeraceae; genus Oehlia; species Oehlia diaphana. The sequence continues at coordinate 72,699 of QZLH01000037.1, forward strand.
TATGTTTTAAAAGAGCGTATTGCTAATTGATCATATGTATGTTGTTGTACGATTAAAATATCACGTGACTGTAACTTCTGTTACGGGCAGTTGATATATAACTTGGGGTCCTGTTCTAATGTCGATAATTGTTTCATAAGAATTTTATAAAATTGTTCGTTGGCAATTGAAATTTGTCGTTAATTAAATAAAAATATGTCTAATCCATGATTCAATTATTAAGTAATTTTGACAACTCTAATTTCATTATTCCAACAAAAGTGTTTTTAATTTACCTAATATAAGAAAGAAATCATTAGTAGTGCATCAAAATTTATTTAGTGATAAAAGAAGGTACATAACCAATTCCTCCTCCAGAATTAGCAGACTTGTATCAACTACAAAATTATGAAAATATTTAGTAAGAATTTTAAAATAAGAACATGAACATCCACCCAGTGTCCCAGTCCCAGTGAGTAGCTCAATGTATAATTAATTGTAATTGTGCTTATATCATTTAATCTTATTACTCTTACATATAGTGCCGAATAAGACTCCGCAAAATTTTCAAGGTTTACATTTCACGCGTATAAAAATTTTTTGGTATCACCACACACAATCCTTGAAAGAACCGTTCCAAAAAACTCACATCGCGTGACGTGATTAATACGTCCAATAATCTCTACAAATGACCAAATGGCAAATGAATTTTAATGTTTAAGTAATTCAGTAGCAAATAGGCAATTAGAGGATGATGAACTTAATAACTTTATTCGTGAATTGGCAAAGGAAGATGATTTTTGATCCGGATTTGTTTTATTAATAACTGATTAATCTATGTTTTTTATGCAAGTAAATAGTATTTTATAAAATAGTTGATAATATAATAAAGATATAAAATTAAAATATTAAATACATAAATAATAATATTTCTTAGTAATAAGGTAAGTTTCGGTTATATAAGTTTCGGGTCGGGATTAGGGATGATGATACTTCATTGTCTCAATCACAGAAATACAAAAAATACCGCCATTTGATGCGTCTTGTTACATTTAATGATGATCATCCTACAATCACTGGATGGCGAGAGAATGCAGTTTAACGTTTTGAAAAAAGTGCTGTCCAAATACTTTTGGCAGTGCGATGCAGTATGTGAAATGAAATATGAATGAGTTTATATGAACAGTACTAACAGATGGCGATGAAACAAAAGTCGCATTATATAACATTATAACATATTTATTTTATTTATTATACTGTAATTGAATGATTTGATCGTATGCAAATTAGTAATAAATCCATATTTATCGGTACTTAGAGACCCAATTAAATGCTATTCTTTGTATCTAATATTTGGCTGAATAAATTTCATTATTTTCCACGCTGTATAATCTAATTTTCCTCTCTCATTTTCTGTAACGAAAATTTGATCAGTTTTTACTTTATAAACTTGAATTAAATCATGTTCATATTTTTCATTCAATTTTCGTAAATATCCCAAAGATATATCCTTCTCTTCATTTCTTCCTCTTAATTTTATTCTCTCCAAACACTCTTCCGCTGTCATTTCTATCCTTATGATTTTTGCCGTTTCTAATCTTAAAAGATCTCTATCCTTTTCCATTTCATTTATCTCACTATGAAGATCCTCAGGAGATACTCTTTCTTTCGTTAATGATATAAAAAAGTATGATGACAATGGTGTTCTATCCATTATAATGACTTCAGTTATTCTATTACAATTCCTTAACTGGTTATTTCTTGATTTAATAATTTCCATTTCTAATTGATATTGATATTTTAACGGTTCTTTATAAAATTTTTCCAAAGTATCTCTCCATTCTTCAATTGTTTCATGTAAAACTTTAACCGTTTTTCTTTTCTTTAAAAATATTTCTTTTAACTTTTCAGTTATAGAAGATTTTCCTACTCCTATACCTCCTTCTATTATTATAATTTGTCTCTTCTCTTGACATTTCTTTAAAATCCATTCCTCAATTTTTTTAACAGCATTTAATTTTTTTTCAAAAATTAATTTATTATATTCTTCACTTTTAATATCATTAAAAATTTCTTTAAATGTATTAAAATAATCCCAAATAATAAATTTATATAATAAATTTTTTTCATTTCCTAAATTTAATTGTACTTTATATTTTTTCATAATATGTTTAGATTCATTAAGGATTTTTTCAAATGAAATTTCTTCAATTTGATCCGATATTCCTTTTCCTTTATAAATTATTCTTCTATAATATTTAAATATATTATTATTTATAATATTATAATAATATCTTATTTCTAAAATATTATGAGATCCATGATATAATGTTATATCCATAATCTAAATGATTATGAAATATGATCTATAATCTTTTCTATGATTTTTGATAAAATCCTTTGAGGACTCTAGAAAGTAAAATGTTCTCTCTCTTTTACACTTGAAATTTGTTCAGTGGTTTAAAAAGTAGAGGAAAAAAAAAAGGAGTTCATTATGGGACATTTACACAATTTTTTTTTTTAGCATACCAATAACTGCGCCTTATAAGAGGTAACACACCCTAACGCACCAAAATTAGGAAAGTTGTCGATCCAAAGTGATAAATCAGCCTGCATACTAGACAAATTTAACCTAAAAATCATTTCCTCATGTGGTTAAAAAAAAAAATCGGGGAAAATAATTAATAATATTTTATTTTTTTTTTTTCATTTGTAAATAGTGACGGAACTAGAACGTGTTTCAAAAAAATAATTGGTGTTACAAAACATTGTGTTAAAAAAATGTGTTACAATTCATTACAGTGGCGCAATTAGACGGAAAGAAAATTGCATGACTATTGCATGGGTTACCAAAACGGTAATACGGGGAAAATTTATCCGAAATTAATGTGATGTCGTACGTAAATAATAAAATAAATCAAAAATTGTGTTTATTTTTGTGTGTTTATTCTATTTATTGATAAATAATAAATGTTCTTTAACTATTTCTATTACATAATATTATTACATAACTGTTGTATAAATAAATCCTACAAGACTAATTAAAATAATTCCAAAATAATTATAAAGTTGATTAGTAGGTTTTTGACCATCAGATTTGGCAATATTAGGGCATTGATTTTCAAATACTTGTAATTGTTGTTTTGTATCACCAACAATTTTTTGTAAATTAGGAGTATCAGGAGGATGAGATGATACATAACTTTTGAGATTATTATAAGTTTGTTTTGAACATTCATCACATTGTAAATTAGCAAAAGGATTCGTATTTGGAGACTGAGATTGAGCTTCAAAACCTTTAATAGCACAATATTCTAAAAAAAAATAACAATATTAAAAGAGATAATAATTTGTTAAAAAACCAAATATTGTGTATATATATGTAAATGATATTATATTTATACTTAATAACTTACCGCCATTTACTTTCAAACACGAAATTTCTCTTGTAGGAATAGCCAAATAAAAATTAAGCATAAGTGATTCAGCTCTAGATCCGACAATATTAGCACTAGTAGGAGCGGGTCCCTTGCCAGTCCCAGGAGATCCTTTAGAAGAAAGATATTGATTCAATTCTGCATCACAAGCTTTATCAATCTCAATATAAGCATTTTTAGCATCCGATTCTTTACATGCATTATTTGCGGTATCAGCGCAAGTTTTATCTAAAGCATCTTTTACACTTGCTGAGTCTATTTTAGGAGTACCAGGAGTACCAGGGGTACTAGGAGTAGCGGGAGTAGCAGAACTACTTTCAAGTAAATGATAAATAAAAATACTACTAAACAAACATTTGTTAGAAGGTGGCTTTTTGTTTATGAAGGATGTTGATTCATCAATTCCACCATTTTTAAAAATTGCTTGTTGACATGGTGTACATGTTTTGCCTTGTAAAGCGAAATTTTGTTCACAAGTAGTTGCTGGAAGTGTTTGATCCTGAGCGTAAGCGAAAAGGATTAATAAGTTTAAAAATATGAAAGAACTAAAAGTTTTCATTGTTTCTATATTATAAGTACAATAAGTAATATTATTAAAGGTAAATGTTTTTGTGAATGGTTTTTTTTTTAAAAAAAAAAAGACGGACTAAAAAATTCGATCTTTTTATAAATTCGTATGTGTAACATGATACTTTATCAATTTAATTTAATTTGATCAGGAAAAATTATGAAATGTAACACAAATTATTATTAATACGGTTGTTGAAAAATAACAATAATAATTATAAAATATAGATAAGAATTATTAAACGGAAAGAACTTAAAGAACGTACCTTCTTTGTTAATTGTGATCTATTTTCAGTTTGTTTTTATTACATATCTATTTTCAGTTTAAGTCTTTATTACATAAAATTTGTGATACAAATCATTAAGAAAAGAAATAATTAAATTTCATTTTACATTTTTTTGACGGAATTCGGAGTTAATCTTGCATGCATAAAGTTTTCGATAAGGAAGAGTAAACCTAAAGTTTTTTTACAAACATGCAAAAATATTGGCTAATGTTGTAAGATTTTCCATTTTAAGATAAATATTGTGCATGTGTTACGCAATTTTACCTATGTTCCATAAAATTGAGTAATTAGTTTAATTGCAAAATACTGTTTTAAGAATATATTATCATCATAAATGAATATTATGTGTTGTACAAATTCTAATAAAATACACTTGTTTTAAAAATGGATTTGTATCACAAACATTAAGTTCTCGGCTATTAATTAGATTATTGATCAACCAATCGTATTTGAAAAGAGCGAGCATGATCAAAAGTTTGAAGAACAAGGGCGAAAAAAAAAAAAAATTTAAGAACTGAATACTCATGTAATATAATATATTCAGTAATATATTCAAAAACCAATAGAAAATGAATTAATATTCCAGATATGAGATCTTTTATAGAGAAAGTAAATTTCTCTTTAAATTTTATCTACTACTCAAAAATTAATTAACTTGAATTAAGGATAAAAATCTTCGCTTGTAATTAAAAAATTCGTCATAACTAAAAAGTTTGCTACGAGAGAAAAAAATTATTTTACATGTGCAGTTTATACTTTATAAATTTTACTTCGCTTGAAACATTGTATCAATGATTCAAATTTGATAAATTGCGTTTTACAATTGTATTTGTAAAGTACAATAATATTAAAGCTTAACAATAATAAATTGTCAATAACTAATTAGATTTGGAATATCTTATCTATAAACGACTCAATGTCTCAGCCATCTGGCGCTTTTTAGTGACTAAAAGAATGACCGATTTTGGGCTTCAAAAATCCGTAATTTGAGCCACAATACGGTTTATAGTTGGCACTCAGTTGGCAGGGATAACATAATGTAACTTAATATCACGTTACAGAATTTTAATTATTTTTTCGTTACAGTTATCATTTTTAGATTTTATAAAAAAAAAAAAAGGTTCCAAGTATGTCGTAATCAAAATCCGTGTTATTATTCGCAGATACCAATTCACTGTGATCGACCTATTTGTTAAAGAAAATACAAAACATGAACAATCATTCAACTCGATGCCTTTAAATATATACATAATACACGAAAATCAGGGAGAGGGATAATTTTACAAATTATTTATTTAAACAGCTTTATAAGTTGAGCTCTATTGATTATAATTAGTATGACACGACGCAAAGGTCAAGCTAATTAAAGAAAAGAAGAATTCTCAAATAATCATAAAGGAACCAAGACTCGTTCGTGTAGCTAGGAAATACATGGCAGAGAAAGGGATTAAAGAAGCTAATATTATATGAAATATACGTCCCTTCTAAAAACGAAAATGTGTCACCGCGACAAAATATATTTGAATTAATCGTACCTCAAAATAAGGATATGAGATTATCAAATTTAGAACCACTAAAAGGGGAAAGTGAATCTTTGAAACGAATGTTTGGTATGTAAAAAGTATAAATATTTACCGATAATTCTAATTTCAAATTTTATTGAATTTAGATTTGATTGATGATGACAAATGAATCTCAAAGTTCAAATTTTCGATTGAAAATAATTTATATCGGTATAAACTTTTACAAAATACATTCTTCTAGTAGGATTTCAATTAACGAAAGAAATATTAGGATACATGTAGAAGATTTAATATCCGTAAGTTTAACTTACAAACCCATTCATAAATTTACAAAATCAGAGAAATTATGGCAAGAATTGTACAAAAAATTATCACCAGGATCTACAGTAGTTCTATAATAAAAGGGAAAAGGAAAGGGAATGAGGGAGGCATTCCCATCATGCTGCTGTGAGTGTTCTATATATTTAATAAATTCCATATTAAGTTATATTACCTTTTAGATTTCCCATTCAAGATATATTTGAATTGGATATGTAAAGGCAGCTAAGCATTTATCTTGTACAGTACATCATTGGCAAATTTAGAGCCAGATCAAGGTCAATTGGAATACATAATATTAAAACAATAAAAGGAATATCAAATTTATTTTTACTGGAAGTGGCCAGTTTCAGGTGGAATGATAGGCTCTATAAAAACGAAATGTGTTGAATTTGTTTTATATTTGTGCTCATGTGCAATAAATGTCTAAAAAAGCACTATTTTGTTTAATTTTTGTTTTTTTGTAATAAGACATAAATCGGATAAAATGGCGCTTTTTTAGACATTTATTACACATGAGCACGAATTTAAAATAAATTTCACATATTTCATTTTTATAGGGAATGTATTTGTGCAATTTATTGCTATTTAATATAATTAAAAGTTATCATTATTAATACCAAAAAATGCATCCTATTGTTATTGACGAAAAAAATATAATTTTAAAAAAAAAATCGTTGTGCCCCATTGTTATCAGGAAAAAAAATCAAAAAGACCATATCGGAATCTAATTAGTAAATATCTGACATGAATACTTTGGGTCATCCGGGATCAAACTTTCAGGACCTTCGATCTAATCATAAAAAGAGTACATAGTTAGTTATAATAGTATTAGTAATCGACAAACGAGCTAATTAATTTTTTTTTAATTTCAGTAATAAATACGGAGTAGATGTTATCGTGTGAAACAATATCATGTGAAATGAGAATATTATAGCTTTTTTTAAATATCCTTTAAATTTTGGTAATAAAAACTACGATAATTTCAGTCAATAACGATTCTCGTATCTGTCAGGATTTTGTACCAGACACATCAAGTTTTCATAGTACGATCATTCATCATTCGTTTGCCAGAAATTAGTATGAAAGTATGAATTTGGATGATCAATTACCACATGCAGTTTAAGGAGGTAGTACGATTATTTTACTATAATTTTAAAATGATAAAAAGAAATAGAAATGATCGGTATTCATATTGATTTACTGATCCAAAAATTTTAACTAAAAATTGACAGATAATAAATTATTAACAGATTTTAAACAATTTTTTAAACGGATAATCTAAATATGTCAGAATTTTTTTAGTTAAAAGTTTGATACGTACTCGCCGATACATGCTGTGTCATATGATAATCGTGAAGACACTTCTCACTTCCAACCAATAGAAGCAGGATCTTCTGAACTAATTATACGATAATGTTTCAAATAAAATAAAATACGTGATTTTGGGCGAACTAAAATTTTGCCATAATTTCGAATTCCTTTTTCGTCGTGTAATATCAATAGTAAAGAAATACCCCGTTCTCTTCATGTGATAAAAACAAAAAAAAGGTCATCACCAATGCACTTTATTGGGAATTATTTAAATCGTACATACTAACCATGTGTGAACCGTACAATTATTTATGATCTATGCCAAGAACGTCACACGCATTATACTTTTATAAGAAAAGATATTTTTGGGAAGAAATATAAATAATGTACACACTTAACCATTTGAATTATTAAAATCATAATTCGTCATGAATAAAAAATACTTCATCATTTTACTTGTATTTTTTTTCATTAAAAAAATTCATGGTTGTCATCCCTCTGGTTACGTGTGTGATACTAATTCAAATTATAGTATGTTAATTTTCTAATTTACTATTGTTCATAATTCTTCTGGTAAAAAAAGTTGACAATTTTTTTTTTTTTTTTTTAGAATGTGGTGTTCAGGTTATAGATTCCAATTTGTTACCAAATTCTATACTTAACATGACAGTTCAATCTCCTGATATGAAAGACGGTTTGGGAGTATCAGCAATAGGCCACTTTAGTATGCAAATTGATAATGTCGGTGGGTATAAATTTTTTAGTAAACCTCAATGGGTTAATGGTTGTCATTGTTCCGAATGCGACCATATACCTCTGCAATACACAATCTTAGAGAAATTTGGTTTATCAACACCTCCAAAAGGAACTTGGTATGATATTTGGATTTCAATATATTGGAGTTGTGGAGATGACGTTTCACGTAGTTGGGAGTGTATTAGTGAAGATATACACTACCGAGGTTATGTCAAGTAGAAACTAATTGGTACCGATATTTTTGTTTTATTTATTTTATTTTAATTTATTTTTATAATTATAATTATTATTTTAGTTTATAGTCCATTAATGTTAAAATTTATTATCATAAATAAAATTTTATAATCATTATAAAAAATATCAATCATTTCCGGTTGTTTGTGCTTAGCACAGAATTTACTATTATCTGAGTCAAAACATTAAAACTACACCTAAGCATTTTCTGGCCCTCAAGTGAATCATCCCTTCTTCAAGGGAAATGTCTGACCTTCAATAACTTGAGTTCTTTAGAAGCAACGTTATCGAAAAAAGGGATTTTGTTTCTCCTTAATAACGTCCTTGAAAAAACTAACTAGCTTCATTGTATCTATTTCAACTGCGAATGCATTTTCATAAGAGTTTTCTTCTGTAACCAAAAAACTAAGAGTAATAGTTGACATGGCGCTTTTATAGTGATATTTGGCTCGGATAAAAAAATGACAACGATTTTTAAATAGTGTGACGTCCAAGTGATACTGATGTGAAATAAAAATTTACTAGCAAGGATTTTACGTAATACAGACAGGTCAAGTGATTTCACTATTGCGTAATTACACGTGACTTTTAATGATACTTTATTATTTATCATTAGATTCGTCTTGTTGAGGCGATTCCAATGATATTACGCGTGGTAACTCACATGCCATTCTGAAAATGGCCTTTCAAGCCCAATTGCCAGTCGAAATAGAAACTATATAAATAAAAAACGTTACCAGAACCGGTTTATAATACATAAAAAATAATATTTGTGAATTACATCACCATTAAATTGTGCGAATAAAAAATTTTTTAACTGCTCATTAGGGAAGAATTAGAAATGTGGATATAGTCTTCATCATCAGACATCTCGTTAAAATAGGAAAAAAAATCCGATCTTCTGACCGCGTAAGTTTCTCTGCGGGATAAATTTGGCGGAGGAAGTCGTTACGTATTAGTTATTTACTATTTACTGATCAGGTAGTATATAAATGGTCATCATCCTTAGTGTACAAACAGTGTACGAGTTTATGATGTGCTGACAATATTCTAGTTATAGCATCGTGACTATGCTGAAGATCCAGAATATGGCTTATGTCGCATAGCCTCATAAATTTTAATTCCAAGTTTTGCTTATAATTAAATATTAAATTTCGTGCAAATGCTTTGTTTTTTTTTTAAAAAAAAAAGTATAACGAACCAGATAAAGTAGCTTGCACGTAAATTATAAAATAAAATAATATTCAGAATTATAATAAAATACAAAATTATGGGTTCAATAATAATTACAATAATGACTCTCCTTGATTTGCAACTTTCTTCGGTTAGTTCTTACGTCTCACAATTTCAGGCTTATAGAATTAGCCGAGATGGCGAAGCAAAACTTGATTGTAATATTATTTGTATTGTAAAATCTATTCTTATTTGTATTCTTCTTTTATTATTCTTTGTTTTTACTGTAATAATTTTATGGGATTATTATATGAGAAAATTTAAAAAATAATAATTTCAAAGAATAGACAAATGTTTGTTTTCAGTATTTTATAATTAGGTGATATAAAGTAAAAAATTGGTTTTTATTTTATATCTTTAATTTGACTGGCTACGCGGGTATATCATTTTCACCAATTATGTGTAAGGTAGGTATAGATATAGTACTATAAAATTCCGCTAAACTATATGGAACTAAAAAAAAGAAGAGTAAATAGAATGAATATAATTCGAAAACTGAGAAATGTGAGAAAATCGAGAAAACCAAAAGAAAACCGATTTTTATACTTACTAATAGCTGATAGACGACATTCTAAAGGAGCCATAGCAGCACTACCCAAAAATAAAAGTTTTAATTCATTACTAAATGGTTTATAACTTATTAAACCAAAAATTTCATCCATTCCAGAAACAACTTTAAACCAATCATCTTGAGGATCTGCTATTTTATCATTATCAGCTGCTATACGTGTATTATTAACGAACCACTAATTGACATGAGACCATGAATCATTATATCTGGATAATTTTTCATAAAATTTAAAGAAATAGGCACTCCCAATGACCATCTAACTAATACAATTTTTTTTCTTTAAAATCATATTCAGAAGAAAGTTTACTAATCAAAGCGAAAAGGTCAGCAGCTTGTAAATCAAGTGAGTATGAGTTACTATTATCAATATTACGATAATCATATCTTACAAGATGAAATTTTTTCATAAATTTCAGGGTCAAACCACTGTGGATCCCAACTTATTCTTGATGTTAAAAATCCACTTGAAAATATAATTGTGGGATTTTTTTGGATCTCCTTTTTCTTCTACAAAATATTTACACCATTTTTCACTCGTAACATAATAATTTTTAGACCCATCATCCGCGGGAAAGGTGTATAATGGAACTTGTGCGACGGTTACTGCGGATACGGTGAGAAATGCGAAAACTAAACCCGAAAATAATTTAATAATTTCATGTTTAAAATAAATATTTATCGGTTAAAGAAAAAAAAAAAAAGATTTTTGTTTATTTCTTTTTTATATAAAAATTTAATCGATTCATTAAATGGTTGATTATGCGTATCAATGATTATTATTAAAATGAGAAACCGAAATTGGTTGTGTGTTGACTTATTTTCACCAAAGTTTTTGTATGCACAAGTCCAAAGTAGACATTTCAAGCCAAATTTGGTTTATTCATTTACAAATTTTTAGAAAATGAAATTTCTGATTATTACAAATGATAAATTAATTTTATGAATGATAAAATTAGTTTTATAATAAGCCTATATTCCTCAAGACCGAATAAGTAAATGACATGCCAAGTTGTGATCTGAATTCGTGTAACGTATGTTACGGATTGTTATCATAGACCAATTATGTTGAAACAATTTGACCGGTAAATTAGTATAATTATTTTAAAAAAATATTTGTGGTGCTTTCCAATGGTTTCTCTTTTATCTAATTAACCGGAATTCATCAATCATCATTTTATTTCAATATTATAACTGGTTTCAGAGGCGCTTGAATTACAAGAGGTTCGTCAATGATGCTTGTAAATTTTTGAATGTGAGCAAAACCCTAAGACATAATTTCCGTCTCATCTATACTAATAAACCTTATTGGTCTTCCTGTTATAGCGTGTAAAACCCTATAAGAAATATGTATACGGAAAGGATACGTTTTGTATACATTTTATGTACTGTACGTTTCTATAGATTCCGTATACAAAATGTTCAAAAATGAATTGCTTATTAAATATACGGAATTTTTAAAAAAACTAATGTATACGAA
>QZLH01000037.1:87780-104981 GCA_003833135.1 Oehlia diaphana
TTGTTTCTATTTAAGTTAGACGTTTTTATGTTTCTTTTTTTTTGTTTTTTTAGGTTATTTAACTCCAAATGAGCCTGAACTTATAGATAATTTTGGTTGCAATAGGTGGTTTTAATAAGGAGGGAATTTTCGTAATGTATTTGTATTTTGTTTATTTTTTATTTTTTATTTAATTTAATAAAGTAAAATTAGATTTATGTAAATACAATTATAGTAAACTGCAATATAAATAGTAAATTCAGTGACCAAATCGTATAAATTTCGTGATAAAATCAGTGATCAAATCATGTAAATTCCATATGAATCCTGTGTAAATTCCGTATCCAAACCATATTTCTAGAGATACGGAATTGTGCATTTTTCCATATCCTATTATGATACTTTATTTCTAAGGAAAAAAAATCGTATAAAAACTTTATAAAAAATGTATCCAATTTTTTTATAGGGAGGAAGATACGGATGATGATGCAAATGGCAGTATGAATTTCATTGAAAAATGGCGACAAATAGGATTAAATGGAAAAAATATATACAAGATATAACTGATTAAAGTAGCTCATCTATTGCGTACATATGACTGATCGCAGGTTCAGAGTGGTGATCGCCAGCTCGGAAAAGCCACACATGCATGTACTGCTGTATCACAAAATAAACAATCACTTTGATTTCTTACATATAGTACCACTTGGGTATTTTTGCGTAAATAAAATTCTCTTTACTCTCGTCCTCATACACTCACAAAAAAATACTATAAGAGCTGGTATGTCTATCACATTATTCTGTCTTGTCAAAAAAAATACGATTGTGAACGCTTTCTATATTAGAATAAGTAGGGACGAGCCTGTTAGTGAACTCAAAAAAGCTGTAAAGGCGGAGAAAGCACCAGAGTTCAACCATTTTTTCTGCGAACAGGCTCAGGCTATGAAAGGTGAAAATTTATGATGATTGTGACGATCTCTTGCATAATCTCACATTATAAGACTAACCTGAACTACTTGCAACAAAAAAGATTTGAAATACTTTCCTGTATCACCAGCCGAAGAATATATTCATGTAAATAGTTGAATCACCCGCGTCGACTGCCACTTTGAATCGTGAACAGTAGTTACTTGATCAAGTCACTTCATTGCAGGCATTACTCAATAAGTCTGTCAATGGTACGTATAAAGTTTTGCCATGAAGTTTGGGTGACCTGAGGTCGCTAAAATTGTTTTTCAAATTACTCACTTTTTTAATCAGAGTTTGACGTGTTAGTTCGAAATGGAAGGCAAATAAGTGGACTGCAAATATCGAACATGCAATTCTCGAAGTCTCAAAGATTATATACGTGAATTGTACAAACCACCAGCGCTTGAAAATGATGGACAGTATTAAACTTTATGTGTGATGGGGATAGATACTTACCTAGGAACGATGTCTTATTCTGAGAGATGTTGTAGTCGCTAGTGTCAAAAAATAATCTTAAGTTTACTGTGTTTATTGAGACGCCATCAAAACCTTTTTCAGATTGGTCATTCCCAAAAGCTTGTGAACTTTACGGTCTTAGCGATGACCCGAATCCTAATAAGATGTATATTCCATTTTTACTTGTGGTAGTACTGACTTGAATAATGAAAAGTCTCAAGTCGTAGTTAAACATCTATTGGTTAAACTTAAACTCCGCCAAAAGACTACTGAGGCAACAAAATCAAAATCATACCGAAAAAACTCATCGCAGGATATAACAGGCAAGGAAATCTCAATTATATAATAGAATGTCGTTCGACTAATAGGATCGTTAGTTTAGTCAAAGTTAAAAAAGATGACTTTAAGCAGGGATTCGCACAGGCTACCGTGCAGATAGAATCATAATTGATGTGTTGTAAACGCAAAGTGGACGAAATAGAAGATTCTTACGGTTGGACAAAGTATGGGGGATTGTGACAGATGCAAAAAAATGGTACTTTATGGAGTGTAAGTTAGATATTGAGGAAAAGCCATCGTTTAAGTCGTCAGAACCAGTGATCATCATATACAAAGATGAGAATTTACAGGCTAAGGTGGAAAAAGTCCTCAGATATATTGTATGGTTGCTGGAGGAGGCATAGAAGTTGGAGTATGATTCGCAAAGTGGGGAAGAGTCAAAAGTAATAAAAAAGCGTAAGTCATTGAGCAAAGTTGTGAGAAATTCAGATATTGTAGATAAATCTTAGTGTAGTCGTTAAAATCATGTATCGTGAGCCTTTGTATTATTATATTTTATACTCTACCTGTCTACCACCTGTATAATGGGATGCGTCCCAAATCTTGTATTTATTTTTTATCTTCTGTCTGTATTAATAAAATTTTCTTAGACAATATTTTGACTGGGACCTCCGGCTGAAATTCATCACGTGCAAACAGTTAATTTTACGAAATCATATACAAGAAAAACTATTTATTCATGTATGATAATTGTAGTGATTTGCAAGGGGGATTATAACGTAATGCAGTAATTGGCTTCGCAGATCCACTCCCTGATAATTTACTAGTGCTATAAATCAAGCTAACTGAGCTTTGCAGGTCTACAGTATAGATAAATCTCAAATCATCTCTCTAGCACTAAATATACTCAACAAATAGTTGTGTTCATAATTTGGCATTCATATTCTGAAAATAAAACCATGCAATTTATGCGAACAAGAGCTCATCACACAACCGAATGGGTTAATCAAAGAATTTACCATGGTATCCTGCGGATGTCTTTTTCACCAAAAGTGCCTCGAAGAATACCTCTTGATGAGAGTGAAAGAAAAAGCATTATTACATGTCCAAATTGGGAATATACCAGAGATATCGAAACTTTTATCTCTCCTGATCTTTTTAAGGATACGACAAACTCATCCGTAGATTTTAGAAGTCAAACTTTCATGGATGTAGATACAGATGTATTACTTACGAACGAACTAGGAATGTTGGACGAAGAGGTGCAAACTGGGTTAGAAAAAACGTTCTAGGGAAGTTTACAGAGGTAATAAAACGGACGCATCTCTTGCATCTACTGCATCTACCAAAAAATTATCTTGCAAAAAGGCTAAATAAAAAGACTGGTGGAAAGAAAGAATCAGATAAGCTAAAAAAATTTATCAAAGAATTATCCTTTGAAACATCCCAGAGTCTGGAGGTTATGGAAGAAGGAGCTGAAAGTTTTTTTGATTTGTACAATGCAATCATTAATACGGAAGGGCAGGTCGAGATTGCAAATTAAGACGTCATCAAGTCATATTATAATTTCAGAAAAGCACTCGCAAATAATCCCAAGCGAACGGCTCAGGCATTGGTTAATGAAGAAGTTCAAAACAACTCCCTGTCTCTGTTAGCGATGACGAGAGAGCTATTTTCTTTTTTTCTTCTCTGGTCAAAATGGCAGTGAATTCGACCTAATACATTTTGATCTTATCATTATATTTGATGCGTTGACCTGTAGATACATGAGTCGCAAAAGAGAATCAGTTTGATCTCGCTAAAAAGAAATAAGGCGTAGAATAGATATCACAAACGTGCAATGAATTACATGCAACACGAGGTTTATTAATAGATTATCTAATTTTAGATAAGGACCTATTTTTTAGGCAGTATATTATGAGGCAATAAAATTATTTTTTGATACATGACGAAGATAAGTTAACCGCCTAATTTACTCTTTTCTTGCGCGTGACAACTTGGGGTGGTCAGTCAACTAAATAAATTAAAACTATATATGGTTAACTAACTAAGCTTATTAAATTTTTTGATTGAAACTTTGATCAATATAATATTTATATAATTTCATATATAAACGTAAAGCTTATTTTTTTAGATGCCCAGATTGAATAGCAACTTCTTTCTCAGCTATTTTGATATCAATTAATTTTTATGAACTATGAACATAAAGTTACGAAGCATTTTTTTACATTAACCATTAAATTTTCTAATTATATACTAAAAATCCATCTATATATCAAAAGTTCGACTTTTCAAACTAAATACTAGGTATCTTATATTAAATGTAGCAATAGCTTTGTAACTTTGTGTATATGGTTGAATTAATGATTTTCATATAGTTTTTTTCTTAAGATACAAAATAGTTAAAGTTATACAACTAATTAACAGTAAGAAATGGGTCATACATCATTTAAAAAAAGCAAATAAAGCACATCTTTTAAATATTGGAAAACTAATGAAAAGGCATCATCTACCAGTGAAGATGTATATTCTGTCAATAAAGAGGTGTATTTGATAAAGAAGTGTTGTCTATTAATGAAGAGGCGCCTATTCATCATGATGTTGGACCAGCTGAAACCTTACGTTTACTGAATAGCAATATTTAATAAGCATTAAAATTTTATATTCATTAAGCAATAAATGTTTAATATATTAATTAAGTACTAAATTTTAATATATATTAACTTTAAGCATTTTACTAGTATTTTAAGTAAATATTTAAATGCATTTTACCAACATGCCTTATATTTAATAAGCGCTAATAATAAATATTAATAAATTACTTTGACTAACATCGTGATGTTGATGATAAAAATCCACATTTAATTTTATATAAATTAGGGCCAAATTTTGATTTTTATTTTTATAATTTATACATATATATATATTTAATAACTTTATGAACGCCCTCCATTGTAAATGGGTAGAGGCCATTAGTGCCTATAGCAGAAATATAAAATAATAAAAAAAATAAATGGCATTCAGAAATATTTTAAGAAATTATTATTAATTTTTTTTGCTGATACTTAGTATAATTATTGTTACTATGCAATTATAAGCAATTGTAGTCGCATTTTCAAAATTAATATTATTAAAATGAAAAAAATAATACTTAAAATTTTAATATACAATGTTGATACGTTTAATACTAAAATAACAACGTGATACTATAGTAAAAGTGATATCATAAAATCACAGGTTTCAGCAATGAGTAATAACAATAGATGAAAGTATAGGAGCGGGAGAGTATTAATGATTGCAAAAACTATAATAGGAGTACAAATTGTTTAAAATTGAAATTGATAAAAATGATGGTTCTAAATTTATAAAATCAAATCTGTTATTAAAAATATAATTGTCCACGTTAATGTTGAAATTTAGACACATCATTTTCTTTTTTTTTGTAAAAGCAAAATGATTGTGACACTATCAAAATTGCTGCGGTACATGTCAGTGTCGAGATACGAAACGGTAATACGGGAAAATTTATCTGAAGTTAATGTCATAAATAATAAACAAAAAATTTTAAATTTTTTTTTTTTTTTTTATTTATTGGTAGTCTCTATGATGTTTAACTATTATATAATATTATTGTAAATGTTGTATAAATAAATCCTACAAGACTAATTAAAATAATTATAAAATTGATTAGTAAGTTTTTGACCATCAGACTTGGCAATATTATCAGATTTGGTAATATTAGGACATTGATTTTCTATTACTTGTAATTGTTGTTGTGTATCATTAACAATCTTTTGTAAATTAGGGAGTATCAGGAGGATGAGATGATAAATGACTTTTGAGATTATTATAAGTTTTTTTTGAACATTCATCACATAGTAAATTAGCAAAAGGATTCGTATTTGGAGACTGAATTTCTTGTTCAAAATATTTGGCAACACAATATTCTAAAATAATAATAATAATAATAATAAGAGATAATAATTCGTTAAAAAAACCAAATATTGTTTATATATATGTAAATGATATTGTATTTATATTTAATAACTTACCTCAATTTACTTTCAAACACATATTTTCTCTTATAGGAATAACCAAATAATAAGTAAGTGTAAGTGCTTCAGCACTAAATTCGACAAAATTAGCACTAGTAGGATCGGGTACCTTCCCAGTTCCAGAAGTTTCTTTAGAAGAAAGATATTAATTCAATTCTGCATCACAAGCTTTAGTAATCTCACTATAAGCATTTTTTAGCATCCGATTCACTACATGCATTATTTGCGGTATCAGCGCAAGTTTTATCTAAAGCAACTTTTATACTTGGCGAGTCTAATTTAGGAGTATCAGGAACTAGGCGTGGCGGGAGTAACAGAAATATTTTCCAAAAAAAAAATGATATAGTAAAATATTAGCAAGCAAACATTTGTTAGAAGGTGGCTTTTTGTTAGCATCACTTTCACCATTTTTAAAAATTGCTTGTTTACATGGAGTACATTTCGTGCCTTGTAAAGCGAAATTTTGTTCACAAGTAGTTGCTGGAAGTGTTTGATCCTGAGCGTAAGCGAAAAGGATTAATACGTTGAAAATATGAAAGAACTAAAAGATTTCATTGTTTCTATATTATAAGTACAATAAGGAATATTTACAGTATTAAAGGTAAATGTTATCAGTTATTGTGAATGTTTTTTTTTTTTTAAAAAAAAAAGGACTAAAAATTCGATCTTTTTATAAATTCGTATGCGTAACTTGATTCTTTATGAATTTAATTTAATTTATGCTTTTCAATCAGGAAAAATTATGAAATATGAGGGACGTAACACGAATTATTATTAATACGATTGTTGAATAAAAAAAGAAAAAAAACATTAAAATGAAAATAGTAATAATAATAATAATGATGATAATAATAATAATAAAAATAGGATAAATAGATAACAGATAAGAATTATTATTGGTAACGGGACTGAAAGAACGTAAAGAACGTACTTTCTTTATTAATTGTGATCTATTTTCAAGTTAATGTCTTTATTAAATAAAAGTTGTGATACAATTATTAATAATTAAATTTCATTTTTAATACATTTTTTTGACGTAATTTGAAGTTACATCTTGCATGCATAAAGTTTTCGATAAAGAAAGAGTAAAAACTAAAGGTTATTACAAAATGCAAAAATATTGACCAATGTTGTAAGATTTTTCCATTTTAAAGATGCATACGTTCCGCAGTTTTTACCTAGTAATTAGTAAATACTGATTTAAGATAAATTACGGAAATGATAGGATAAAAATTGCCCTTAAAAGTTAACAAATGATTGTTATGTGTGGTACAAATTCTAAAAAAACATATCCTTGTTTGATTTGTATCCCACAAACATTAAAGTTCCCGGTTATTAAGAAGAACAGGTAATTTGTGTTTATTTACTTGACTATGATCAACCAATAGTATTTGAAAAGAAAGAGCATGATCGAAAGTTTGAAGAACAAAGGGCGAAAAAAAAAAATTTAATTTAACAAAGAATATTCGTGTAATATATTCAGTAATATATTCAAAATCCAATAGAACATTCTTATAGGGAAAGTGAATTTCTCTTTAAATTTTATCTACCCAAATTAATTAACTTGAATTAAAGATAAAAATTTTGCTTGTCATAACTAAAA
Source organism: Oehlia diaphana (assembly GCA_003833135.1). Lineage (NCBI taxonomy): Eukaryota > Fungi > Glomeromycota > Glomeromycetes > Glomerales > Glomeraceae > Oehlia > Oehlia diaphana. The sequence goes on from QZLH01000037.1 coordinate 95,122, forward strand.
AGTTCGCTACGAGCGGAAAAAAAATTATTTTACATGCGCAGTTTATACTTTATAAATTTTATTTCGCTGAATTGTTAAATTTTACTTCGCTGAATAGTATTTAATATGTATGTATGTATGTATTACATTGTAGGTAGTATCATTTGATAATTATAATCATAATTGTATTTGTAAAGTACAATAATAAAAGCAGAACAATAATATATTGACAATAACTGATTAGATTTGGAATATCATATCTATAAACGACTCAATGTCTCAGCCATCTGGCGCTTTTTAATAAAGAAATTGACCGATTTTGGACTTCAAAAATCCGTAATTTTGAACCTCAATACGGGTTATAGTTGACAGATAACATAATGTATTGTAAAGTTACGGAATTTTTTTAATTATTTTTTCGTTTTTAGATTCTATAAAAAAAAAAAAGGTTCTTAATCAAAATCCGTGATATTATCCGCGGATACCAATTCACTGTGATCGACCTATTTGTTAAAGAAAATACAAATACATTCAACTCAATGCGGGAATTTGAACAAACCAGTTTTATTCAACTCAATATGCGGGAATTAGAACAAACTAGTTTATTCATTTAACTCGATGCCTTTCAAACAATACAAACATATACATAATACACGAAAATCAGGGATGAGGATAAATTATTTATTTAAACAGCTTTGTAAGTTGAGCTCTATTGATTATAATTATGACACGACGCAAAAGTCAAGCTAATAAAAAATTCTCTAGGCTTGTTCGTGTAGGGAATACATGGCAGAGAAAAGAGATTAAAGAAGTTAATATTATCGAAAATAAACCTAATAGGTTAGTTAAAGATGGAAATAAATGGAAAAGAATCGTTTCTTCTAAAAACGAAAATGTGTCACCAAGACAAAATATATTTGAATTAATCGTACCTCAAAATAAGGATATGAGATTATCAAATTTAAAATCATTAAAAGGGGAAAGTGAATCTTTGAAACGAATGTTTGGTATGTAAATTTTTATTTTTAAGAATAATTTTTTTAAGAAAAAAAAAAAAAATATAGATATTTACCATATTTACCGATAATTCTAATTTCAAATTTTAGATTTGATTGATGAAGAAAATCTTTCTTCAAATGAATCTTCAAAAAAATTCAAATTTTCGATTGAAAATAATTTATATCAATATAAACTTTCACAAAATACATTTCTTCCAGTAGGATTTCAAATAGCGGAAGAAATATTAGGATACCTTGATGTAGAAGATTTAATATCCGTAAGTTTAACTTACAAACCTATTCATAAATTTATTACAAATTCAGAGAAATTATGGCAAGAATTATATAAAGAATTATCACCAGGATCTATTAGTTCTATAATGAAACCATTAATTATGATACAATCATTAGCATCACCAGAACTTAAACCATCCGTAGCATGGAAAAGACAAGTATTTAATAGATTAAAATATCGACCATTTTATTTAGCATTTACATATTTAGATGATCCAAATGATTTTACTATATCATTCCCAGGAGTTTCTTATGATCTTTCAACTGTACATATTGAAGCTTATCAATATGCAATATATGATGAAGAAGAAACATTTTCTCCAGCTAATTTTGTTCAACATAATACTCAAATATTTGATTCATTACAAGAAGGATTTAATGAATGGAGAATCGCAATTGAACCTATTAAAACTGAATTAAAAAAACCATTAAAATTAAAAGATAATGATGAATTATTCATTGTATATAATTATATGGATGTTAATTCGATTTTTCAATTCAATTTTTTGAAATTATTTGATAATATAAATGAGGCCATTAAATTTGCCGAATCTTTTAGTGAATTAAATGATGATGATGATTATTATATTAAAAATATTAATCATAGTGGTAAAATTTTTGATTGTAAACAAAAATTTATCAAAGATTCTAGAATCGCTATTGATATTGTAAAATTTTGGTCAAAAATTCATCAAAATAGAAATTTACCAAATTCTTTTATTGAAGATGACATTAAGGGGAAAGGAAAAGATGAAGATACGGACGATGATGCAAATGGTAGTACAAATTTCATTGAAAAATGGAAACAAATGGGATTAATGGATAAAACTTATATACAAGAAGTAATTGATGATATAATTAATCAAAAAAAGAGATCATTTAAAGATTCCATGCTAGATATGGAATTTTGTGAAACATCTTCAAACAGAAATGTTAAAAGAAAAAAATGATTACGTATAAACGTCTAATTATATACGTATTTTCACGTGATTTAAAAGCATGGTCATTGCCGATTGAACAAAGTATAGCTGTACTGTATGTATGTAATAGGGAGGGTTTTTACCTTATTATTTCGATTATTTAGATACTATATATTAGTATTTTTTTAGTAATAAAGTTTTATTGTTCACATTGAAATACTTTGAAAGGCAAATAATTAAGTGTTTACTATCAAGTTAAGTTTAATTCTTTTTTGTAACGTAATTGCGTGATTTGTGACAACTTAAAAATGTTACGCAAGTAAAAAAGTTGGGGAATGTGTTAATGTTTTATTGACTACAATTAAATTTAACTATACGCCACAAGGTTAGATCCTAATTTGGGAGAGATATGTAACTTTTGTATCGTTGTACAAGCGGTGCCGAGTTATTTATTATTGATAAAAGAAAATATAGGCTGAGAAACAGATTCAAATGATCGGTAAAATGCAATGAAAATGCAGTGTATGAAAATAATTATAGTAACTGAGAATTTTTTTTTTTTCGATAGATTTTTTTTTTTTTTTTTCTTCTTCTTGTGTAATTTTTACGGCGTAAATCACGTTAATCGATGCATCGGCGTTTTCTGATCTTTGGGATAATAATAAATGGTATGTACGTTACTCTTTGTTACGTGATCAACCAATATCAAGGACTTAAAAGAATACTAGTTCCCTTAAAGAGAATAATACATGATCAAAATCTTGTGGTTGCGCTTGTTTTGTGACTATTGTCTCATCTATGGGGTTGAATATTTTCCATTTCTGGTATCTTTGTGTTTCAAGCACCAGTATTAAACTAGATTTTTTCATTTGAAATACATATATATATTTGATTGATTTTTCTGGAAAAAAAAAAAAAAAATTTTTTTCTCTTTTACAAAAAAAAAAAAAAAAAATGTCGACAAAAACAAAAACGACGGTTTACAAAACTTTACGTTTAAATTCTCCAGTAAAATATCAATCAGTTCCAATATCATTAAATTTAAACAAAAATGTACCTAAACCTAAGACTGTAACCATAAAATTAAATTCTCCTTCATTATCATTTTCATCATCATCATCATCATCATCATCGTCATCGTCGTCGTCACCATCGTCATCATCATCATCATTACCTTTACGAACATCAAAGAGAGATGATTTTGGTTTTTGCGAAGAATGTAATAAACAATATACTTCAAAAAATTATTGTTCATCATGTTTTTCTTCACATTTTCAAAATAATTTTGATAAATGGAAAAGTGGAAATGATAATATTGATAAATTAATAAAATCATCACAATCTTTTAATAATAAACATAGAGTTTTTATTGAATGGATACCTTATGATGATTTACATGATGTTAAATATATATCAAAAGGTGGTTTTAGTACAATATATTCTGCTTATTGGTCAAAAGGTCCAATTATTAATTGGAATCAATCAAAAAATGATTGGAATCGTGATGGTGAATTTAAAGTTGCATTAAAAAGATTACATAATTCTCAGAATATTTCTAAAGATTTCTTATATGAGGTAAAGTGTTATATATTTTTATATAATTTTCGGGTTGAAGTTTATAATTATTAACGCTTTAAATTTATAATTTTTAGTTTGAGATTTCGTTGCTCCATTGTTCTGGTAATCAAAATAATGAAATTTTACCAATATATGGAATAACGCAAGATTCCATAACGAAAGATTATATGATAATAACTAAATTCGTTGAACAAGGAAATTTAAGAAATTTTATTTATAATAATTTTATTACTCTTTCATGGTTACAAAAACTTGAATTATTACAATCAATAGCAATCGGACTTAATAAAATTCATTCATCAGGATTAAGTCATAATGATTTTCATTCTGGTAACATACTTGTTTCCAATGAAAAATCTAATTTATCAATATTTATATCGGATTTGGGAATTTCGGGTCCAGCTGATAGATCATATGATCCATTTGGTGTGATGCAATACACACCCCCTGAAATACTTCGTGGCCACAATTACACAAAATATTCAGATGTTTACTTCTTTTCCATGTTAATGTATGAAATTACGGTTGGCGTTCCCCCTTTTATTAACGTTTCGCGTGATCAATTAAACGATTTAATCTTTGATATTTGTGATGGACTTCGACCAATTTATAATTCTAAATATATTCCAAAATCTTTTGAAAAAGTAATGAAACAATGTTGGGATGATGATGAATTTAATAGACCTCTTATCTCTCAATTAGTTGATATTATTGGAAATTGGATAAAAGAAATTAAAGAAAATAATATTAATTCACAATTTAATAAATGTGAACAACAAATTCGATTGAAATATCCTTTATATAAATATGATGTTTATAAAAGTCAACAAATTAAAACTACTGATTTGGGTGAAGAAGATTTTGAACATGATGATGATAACGAAGAATTAAATTTTGATGAGAATGATAGTGATGAAGGTATGTAATATGTAATGTTATATATATGTAATGTAATATTTGATGGAATTTATTAAATTATTTATTTATTAATTAATTAATTTTCTTTTTTTTTTTTTACATAGATATTGAATTAAATGAAGATTTTGAACGCAGAGGTAAATATATTATTAATATTGATTTATTTATATAATATTTAATTTTTATTACATGATTTTTTAAAAAAAATATTTATTTTTAGTTCAAAATAGATTCGTGAAACTAACGAGGAAAGATTTAATGAAATGGCTCGAAAACGTTGACGAATCTTTTGATCCAAATCGTTCATATCCTAGATAATTAATTTAATATATACCTGTGGCACTCCGCTCTTTATTGGGACAACATTTACTCCCCCAGCTCTACTTTGAACAACTTGTGTCTTACCAAGACGCATTTAAATTTATATATGTATATTTATTTTTACATTTTATTATTCATTTTTATTGGTTATAAAAATTTCATATGTATAATATGTATATTATTATCAAAAAAAAAGTATTATTTCATTATTATTTAATTATTATAATATAAATAGGGTTAACTGTAGTTTCATTTATTTAAAAAATAAATTATTCATATTCATATATTATATATATATTTATAAAAGTATTTTTTTGTTGTTGATAATAATAATTTAACGGATTATTCCATCTCAGCTTAGCGTTAGGAATTCATTTTTAACAAAATCATACTTGGCATAGGTATCAGCTAATTATTTAAATATAAGTGTATTGTTGTTGATATAATAATATAATAATTTAACGGATTATCCATCATCCCAGCTTACGGAATTCATTTTTAAAGGAAATATTTAAATATTTAAATTAAAACGGTCGATTTTTTTAAATAATTAAATACTTGGCATAGTTACCAGCTAATTATTTAAATATAAGTCTGTTTTTTAAAATAATTTAACGGATTTATTCGGATTATATCCATCATCCCAGCTTATGGAATTCGTTTTTTAAAGGAAATATTATTTAAATATTTTAAATTAATTAAAATACTTGGCATAGATACCAGCTAATTATTTAAATAAAAGTCTTTTTTTCTTTGTTTACATAATAATTTAACGGATTTATCCGGATTATATCCATCATCCAAGCTCATGGAATTCATTTTTAAAGGAAATATTATTTAAATATTTAAATTAAAACGGTAGACTTTTTAATTAATTAAACATTTGGCGCAGCTACCAGCTAATTTAGGTAATTAGGGATTTTCTAGTCTAACTATTTAATTTCAGTACAATATATATAAATCATGATTAACGAATTATGACGATTTTGGGCTAAATTTTGCCAAAGATGAGCTCATAATTCGATAATTTAATTTGATAGTCGTAGTAATTGAAAAAAGGTATAAATATAATGGAAGAAAAAACATTTAAAACATTATAAACATCATTTAAAAACATTATTAAAACATTTCTAAAAATGACACGTAACAAGGATCCGGAATTTAATAACGATCATACTACTAATAATAATAGTAGTAATAGTTATAATAAATTTGAAAGGAAAATTTCAAGATTATTTGATGATTTCTTAAATGATGTAGGATTTACCAGAACTCATAGTACAAAATTTCGTGGTGGAGATGATGGTAAAAATGCTACTTGGTCCCCTGCTATTGATATAAAGGAAGTTGATAGAGAATATCTTGTTATCGCTGATGTTCCCGTAAGTTTTCATCTTTTTTTAATTAAAGAAAAATTAAAATATTATTATATATTTATATTTTTTTGCTAAATTTTTTTTTTCTCCAAATAAATTTTTATAGGGTGTTAGGAAAGATGATATTGATATCGAGTTACATGAATCAGTTTTGGTTTTGTCTGGTCATCTTAGTCAAGATATATACTCTTCTCCACAAGCACAAGAGATAAATGTTGGTAAAGATAATCGCCAACATCAACCTAATCAATATCCGCCACCTCAACAGTATCAACAACAACCACCTCAACCATATCAACAAACGATCGAACCTCAACCATTTCAACAAACTCAACAACAACCTCAACAACATCTTCAACAACAACCCCAACAATCTACCGAACCTCAGAAATATCAACAACAACCATCTACAGCCCAACAGTATCAACAAACGGTCGAACAAAAATATAATTTAAATGAGCCCCAACAATCGAGCCATCCTCAACAATACCAACAACAATCGAATGATCCTCATAACCAACAATCATCGAATGATTACCAACAACAAACGAATGAATATCAACATATTAAACATCGTCGTCAACAAGATCCTTCTCGAAATGATAGATTTCATATACAAGAACGTCCTTATGGTTATTTTTCCAGATCAATTCAGTTACCTACTAATATTAAATCGGATGATGAATTTTTTGCTACTTTAGAAAATGGTGTATTAAAGATCAGAATTCCTAAAAATAATGACAAACCTAAAAGAAAGATTACAATTAAGTAAAGTAGTATATGAGCATTTGAAATAATTTATAAACGTTTGAAATAATTCAAAAAACATACTAGCAATATTTTTTAGGATATAATTTAATTCACATATATGTAATAATTTTTGTATTATATCTTTGCTATATTATATTATTAAATATATATTTTTATGAATAACAATATGACTTCGGATAAATTTTTATGTATGCAAGGCGATTAATCATATGGATCATGCAAAAAAATTATTACGCATGTCAATGTTTTTTACTCAATTCATTGACACTGTACAGTAATATACAGTATACAATATTGTTTTTGGTATATAAATTTTTTTAATTGTTTCATGCCGAGTTCATCATCGCAGACTCATATCACATGATGAGAAAATAACGTAAAAGGGAAAATTGTCCACAATCCGTTACTCTTTTGATGTTGAAAATAAATTCAAAAGTCTAAACATCTATGGTATCAATGTACCATCTTACATACCTTTTTTCATATTTGTGGACCTTTGATCTAAAATTTAACGCTTGCAAGTGGCAACCACAATTAAATTGATTGGACTTAGTTTGATATCCAAATTATCGTACAAATCGTATGCAACATGCGCAACTTTAAAATTTAAAATTAATATATATAGTTATAACGAACCTGTGTGTACCAAAATCTCGTTATATCGAACTGGAATTTCCAGAACCGACTTTTATAAATAATTTCACTGGATATAATGAACTTTTATATAAATAAAACAATATATAACGCATTCTATATATAAGCTATAAAATAACTTTATACTTTTTATAACGAACGGTCATGTGACTATATAGTAGTCAGACCAATTTTATAGTGCTGGCCAGAATTACTAGTAATTTTTTCGAAAATTTATGTTAAACGAAATTATAATTTTGGCCAGCATTACAAATTTGGCCCAAATTATCCAGAAGTTCTATGACGAATTCACTATATACCGAACCAAACCTCCTGGAAAGAGGTTCGTGGTAACTGTACAGTTTGTAAAAAAAAATTAAAATTTCATTAATCAGTGCAAAACATTTAGTTCGTCAATGCAAAAGACGACAGATCAAATATAATAATTATTTTCATCCCTATCACTATTAACATCAAGAATGACATTGAGTGCACCTGCAATTTTGAGCGTTCTGTTTCTAAATATTCTCATAAATTGTTCATGTTTCATAGTTCCAGAAAAAGAGTACTCATAAATTATTCGCAGTGCAACTGATGTTCACCAATTCGCACATCTTCCAAGCTTGCAGGACTACCATTGCCAAAGATAACATTGATCGCGTACATCCGATTGTTGATTAATCACTGTCATCCGTATATTCATTAGCTTGATGATCATATAATAAAGCTAGTAATTCTTGAAGAAGTCGTCTCTTTCCTGTGCCTGTAATAAGAAGATAGGATGTAGATTTCGATCACCTGATTTACGGTATTTAATCGATCAAAAAGCTTCCAACTTATATACACAAAAGCTTTTAAATAATAAGAAGGATTAATATTTTAAGTAATGATGATGGGGCTTTTTTGCCAGGTTACTTGCATCTTATTGGGTACGTCCTGATTAAAAGGGTACGTCCACTGCAAGTTTCCGAACCAGGTGCACATTTCCTACTCACACCTGATGTAGCCTGTTCAATTCTAGATCTGATGCACCTTTAGATAATTGATTGCTGATGCAGTCAGCGGTCAGTCATACCATTCTGTTGATTTTATAATAACCTGGCCATCTGTATTTATTCAATAACTACATTTTTGTTTACAGTCAATATACTAAGCTACAGTGTTACGTCAACAGATATTTAATGTGAAACGATGGATAAATGGAAGAATGCCGTCACAGTCTCTACCATGAATAAAGCAGTAAATGTCAAAGTACATATGAAGTCAGACAATTGATCCTGAATTTTTATCACGTAATTCTAGGATAATCATGAATTATTTTTACATGTTGGTTTTGTAATTATCTTAGTTAATATTAATTAACAATTTTGTTATAATAAATAATTGTCTATCTTATCATATAAACAACTGGCGACATGTGTTGATTCTCTTTGTTATTATTTTTTCTAATTATTTTTTTGTGTTACAAACGAACTTATTTTGCGATGTGAAAAACGTACGGGTCTACCATATAGCATCTGATAAATTAATTAAATATAATCAGTTGTATTTAATATAATAAATTATTAACAATTAATTCTGAAATCTAATTCTTTCATTTTTGTTCAAGGAGACGAAAATCACATATATATTTTAATACCAAGTTTTGGAAATATGCTTTACCAGTATGTAATAATTTTTTAATGTTTATTTTTTTTAGCAGCTCGCTCATAATCAAATTAAACACGTGCATATGAATTAATTTTTTTTTCAACTATAAATAATGAACGAACAGTTGCATAAAAAAGCCTGAAAGGTGAGTAACTGTTTTGTTAAAAGAATTAATTCAAAAAAACACCTCACCGAATTCCCCACGCATCCAAGAGACCCCTGAATAATCACAAAAGAAAAAAACTGTTAGCAACAGTTCGTTACTAACAGCGAAAAGAAAAACTCGTCTCCTCGAATAAATAATACAAAATAATACCCTATAAAAAAAGTAGATACGTTTTTTATACTGAAAGATACGTTTTGTATACTGAGAGATACGTCTAGATACGTCTAGATACGTCTAGATACGTTTTGAGATACGG
>QZLH01000037.1:111380-155398 GCA_003833135.1 Oehlia diaphana
AACTTATTTAACTTCACTTAGAATTTAGTGGAACTTTTTCCATGTATAAGTTGCCAAAGGCAGGCACTTAATTATGCTTTTCCTGATAAACACATTTTGGAAGACGAGTCAGCACCATCAAGATGCTTTCACCTTCCATTTGAATTTAATGAAGATGATAAGCTCGGACCATGGGATATCTTGCTTAGCGAAGACGCAATTAAAGACCTGCAACATTTGGAATCAAGACCTGATGTGATTAGGTTGATTATGCAAAAACTTGGACAGATATCATCTGGAAAATGGGACAAACATAAGTTGCGACGTAAAACAATGCAAACTAGTGATAAAGTGCATGTCCATAGTACTATTCCTGTTTATGAGATAGTACTTCCCGATAATGGTCTGAAGATTCTTTGGCAGATTGATTATGGATTCACTATTCGTAGCAATTCACTTACGCAGCTTGTCAGGATTTGGGCTGTCACTGATAATAAGGAACAAATCGACCAAGTATTAAATGACCTTTCAATAGTTCATCAAGTTTATACTCCAAAGCAGAGACATTGGTGTATGGAACAAAAAGCTAAAAATAATTTAGTTTTACCAAAAATCCTTGGAGATGGAGAAGATACGGGATCTTCTGAAGACAGGGTATATGCCTCAAGAACGGAAGATGAGTTATTAATGATTCATAAAAAGCTTGTTACAAGTAAATTTGTTCCATTATCAACGGTAAAGTATACAGAGACGATATATAAATATTTAATTAAAATTTATTTTAATAGATAATATTCTTTCTTATAGAACTTGTATAAGTCACTAGTCTTGGGTGGACTTAAATTTACCTTTCAAGTATCTAAGAAAGAGTATGAAATTATTAATTGTCCTACATCAGCGATCGTTGTTGGTCGATCAGGTTAGTGGAAAAACTGTTTGTAACTAAGAAATAAGTTTAGTCTTTTGATTTTAAATATAATAATATTTAATATTTATTAGGGACTGGTAAGACTACATGTATTGTGTTTAGGCAAATCGCTTCATACCTAAATAGCCAAATCTACGAAAACCCATCTTTATGTGACAATAACAGAAATTTTTACAAAAGACAGATATTTATTACAGTGAGCTATAAATTGCGTTACCACGTAAAGAAATATTTTGACAGGTTGTTAGAATCTGCTGAACTTGCTGGAAAAAAGATGACTAAGGCGGAGTTTTGTAAATATAGAGAGAAGAAAGAGAGGGGTGAATGTGTTTCCACTTTTACAATGCGCGAAGAGAGAGATGAGGAAGAGGAGTTAAAAAAAATTCCGAACACGTTTAATTATCAGCAGCTGACAGATGACAAATTTCCTTTGTTTATCACTTTTGACAAATTTTTTGAAATGCTTCAAGGAACTTATGGTATCAAAGATCAGGACCTTATAATACAAAAAAAATCGAATGCAGATAATATCGATTCATGTGACAAGGAAAAAGAAAGATTTAACCGAAAAACAAAAGACACAAAAACAAAAGACACAGAAGAAATTTTTGTGAATTATGATAGATTTCAGAAAATATATTGGCCATCTCTTAATGATTACAGTAAGAAAAAATTTGATTGTGAGTTGGTTTACTCTGAATTTTCTATTATTAAGGTAAACAATCAGTAGTAATTAAATGCCATATAAATATATCAGATAAATTTCAAGTTCCATTTACTTAATTTTTCATAAAAAATTTAAGGGTACAAATCCTGAAGTGGATTTCTTATCAAGAGAGGATTATATAGACGTCAGTATCAAAAAGTATCCAGTATTTTGCTATAACCGTGATGAGATTTATGATTTATTTCAGCATTATGAAAAGATGAAGGCGAAAAGGCATGAATATGATTCGATGGACCGGTAAGACTAATTGTATAATTTTATAGTTTTTAATTTTTAGGATAAATTATTTGAATTCTCGAAATCTCTACAGAACGTTGGCCATCTTTCGTCACGCTAAAAAAAAAGCACTGGGTAGTCTACAAATACACGAAGTATATATCGATGAATGTCAAGATAATCATATTATGGATATAGCACTTATCCTAAAGGTTTTTGATCGTACCAGTAGTATTTTTTTTGCGGGAGATATAGCACAATGTATAGCTAAAGGGTCTTCTTTCCGATTTCAAGGTATTCACGTAAAATTAAAAAGTTTATTTCCCTAATTTTAATTTTAACAATTTTATTTTTTTAATAATATAGATTTACAAGCCTTAATATATCAATGGGAACTTACTCGGAAAAATGACAATATTTTAAAACCAAAATTATTTGATCTGAATATTAATTACCGTTCCCATAATGGAATTCTTAAACTTGCTGCTTCTGTGGTTAAGCTTATCCAGTATCTTTTCCCTAATTCTATTGACAAATTATCATCTGAACGTAGTGAGGTTGACGGTCCACTGCCTATTATTTTTAATGGGTTTGAAGAGGAATATTTTAATATTTTTGTGAATAATAACAGGCCAGATGAGCCTACATTTACATATGATATTTGCAAGGAAATGAAATGTAGGAAACGAAAAAAACAAAGTTCATTTGTCGAATTTGGTGCTGATCAAGTGATTATTGTGCGCAATAAAGAAGTTAAATCACGTGTAATGGAATTAGTCGGTAAAGGTGCAATGGTGTTAACTGTGTTAGATGCTAAGGGTATGGAGTTTAATGATGTTCTTTTGTACAATTTCTTTACCGATTCACCTGCACAACGAAAGGTATAAATTATACGTACTGTACTGTAACCTTAAACTATTCGAGATTATTTATTCATTCATTCTTGCTTGTTTAGTGGCGGGTAATTATTTCTGCTGTAAAAAAAAAGTCAGAGCGTGTACCGGCCTTCTCTTACGAGAAGCATTATATTCTTTCATCAGAGCTTAAACATCTATATGTTGCAGTAACTAGGGCTCGACGGAATATCTGGATCTGCGACGAAAATACTGAGTATAGCTTACCAATCCGAGTATACTGGAAACGCTGGAAAGAAGGTCGGGAGGAAGAAGATTGGGAAGAAGATCGGGTAGATCGAGAGGAAGAGGAAGATCGGGAAGAAGTTCGAGAAGAAGATTGGGAAGAAGATCGGAAAAAGGATCAAAGGTTATTCAGGGTAGAAACTATTTCTAATTTAGAACAGGCGAAAGCCTTTTTTTCTAATTTGGCTAAGAAAAGTAGTCCAGATGAGTGGAATCGAAAGGGAGGAGATTATTTTGAACAACGGCAATATGAACAGGTAAATCACCTTTTGAATTATTCAATTTTATTATACTTGTCTAAAAAGTTAAACTATTTTTAGGCTATTTTTTGTTTTATAAAGAGTGGAAATGAAGAGAGTCGTAAACTATCTTATGCATATTATCTTCGACAGATTGCTAGGGATTCTAAAGATGATTCCAATGATGATACTATAAAATTTAATTTTATTAGTGCTGCTATAGCTTTTCAAGAATGTTCTCGACCAGACGAGGCAGCTAAATGCTATCAGGTATTTTTAGCTATAATTAATATATGTCGGCTCCAATTTTTTCCAATACTCACTAAGCTGATCTTTACAAATTTACAAATTTATAACTTAATACATCTTATAACATGAAAGAAAATTGGCAAGTATAAAGAAGCTGGTAATATTTATGCCGAAAATAAGAATTTTGAATCTGCTGCATATAGTTATCTTAAGGCCAATATGTATCTAGAAGCGGGTAAATATTTTGAAAAGGTAGAGATGTATGATGATGCTGCTTTTGCTTACAAGGATGATGATCCTGAAATTGCGGTTAATTTTATACTAAGGTGAGCTCAATTTTAGTTCCACCTATTGAATTAATTTGTAAAAATTATGCAATCTAAATTTAATTAATTAATAATTATTATAAAAAGTTACAAACAAGAAATTAAAAACAAGACATTTCGACATGTTGCTCGTCACATTAAAAACACTTATCATTCTGTTGCCATTTCAGATGGTAAATTTGATAAGGCTGTTGATATGTATAAAATATTGATCGATGATAATAATGAAGATGATATTAGTGAAACGTTAGAATTAATCTTGTATATATGCAGAATTGAAATGTTGAAGGAAACAATAATATATATTGCAAGTCCTAGTACTCTTCAAAAATATCTTTCCAAGGCGAAAGAGTTTATTATGGAATTTGAATCACGATTGATAAGTAAATCTGAGAAATGGAATAATTTAATAGAAGAATTTAATCTATATTCAGCTTACTTAGTTAAGGATTTCAATAAGATTTACGAGTGTATACAATATTTTAGGCATCGTAAAGAGCTTGCTACCGAGTTTCATGCGGTAAACATATGGCTGCAGATCCTTCCACAATCATCTGGTATTCAAGCTAAACATCATCATCATGAACGACTGAAAAATCTGCAATGGATGTGTGAATTAGTCTTTTCTTTTATAAATACTATCAATAATAAAAAGAGAAGTCAAATCAAAAAGAATTTTGATGACATTTTCTGTATAAGAGAAGTTATTAACCTACAAAAGCGGCAAATTTCATTTGGCAACCCACTTCTCGATTTCGTAGACAAAACATTTATAAACATGATAGATATCAGTGAAGAAAACAGGAATGATCAGCATATTTATGATGTGAATGATATATACCGAAGTGTTTTAAAATGTCTTGTCCCACATATTTTTAAGCATATCCAAAATGCTGACCAGAAGGGTAGAGATATTCCAGATATAAGTTATCAACTTTGTTATAAGTTTACTTTCTGTGAAAAATCAGGTTGCCGGCGACATCATGTGAAACCATCACCATCAATTCTGTATCAGCGTTTGATGCTTTCCCGTCTCCAATATACTGTAATGATAATGTTTGATGTAAATGTATTGGAAAAATATCTTAACTACAAACAAATTAAAACAATTCGTAACTTACAAAAGTGGTGGGCTGAAAGATTGATTAAAATTCATACTCGCTATCAATCTCCACAAGTAAGCTGTCCGGAGGCCACTTACATTAAATTTCCTGAACGTGAGACGCTTATTTATCCTGCTCGCAAGATATGGTTATTCAATTTTAAAGACATCAATAACTTTGAAGTTATATTGGAATATATGTTTATTTTTCAGTGGTTGCAAGATAGACGGAATATTAATAAGTTTAATTGGAAAGTATCAAAAACAAAAATCCTTTCATATTCTAACAATTTACCTATTGGTTTTGAGTATTACAAAGGGCATAACAAAATAATACCAGTTGGAAATCGACTTTCATCATTCTTTTTCCATCTTTATTTCAATAATGTGATTAGTGCAATTTCAAATATAAAAATATTTATCCAATATGCTATTGATAACACTCAACTGGTTAATCTTGTTACATCCGATGCTTTTGGTAATCTTATTTCTCTTATAGAATTTACTATATCTTTAGTTTTTACAATTAAACCTGGATATTGTGACTTTTGTATTCCTCGAGCTTTTTTGATTAATTATTTTGAAGAGTTCACTGCGGATCCGCTTATTCCAGATGATCAGCATAATTATGAAAGAGAGAAATATTTAGATATGATTAATAATTCTTTTGACCAAGTCCAAAAACTCCTTAACCTTCTGATTTGTGAAGAGCAGGTCTACTTGTCAATTATTCTTCGACTGATACGTCTCTTGATCCTCATTAGTATAAATGAAACAAAGCTTGCAACAAAAGTCATTATTCTTTTCAAAAATTTGAATCGCAAAGTCTTTTCTGCGAAAATTAAAAAATATCTGGAAAAGGAATCTTTGGAACAACTTACAAATGTTTTATGTAACGATCTTAAGGAAACAGGTTGTGATTACCTTGTTATTGTTTATTATTATGCGAAACATACAGAAGTTTTGTCAAAATTTTCTGGAATAGAAAAAAATAGTATTAAGAAGCTTAGATATAAATCTACTAAAGAATTCTATTCTGCTCTCCAGCAAATTAAATCACCAGTAGATAATCAGGAAAATGCTACATCTGTAAATAAGCTTCAAGTTTGGTATTACAAAATTCGTCAATCTCAAAAATCTCAAAAAGCAATTAGAAAAATTCAAGGCTGGTTTCGCAGGGTATTAAAAATCAAAAAAATTCAGGCATGGTTTCATAAGTTAGAAGCTGTCAAAAAAATTCAAAGCTGGATTCGCCGAGTTTATAAACGGGTGAAATCACGTCAACCTGGTTATGACCCAACTCCAAATAAGATATACAATGATATGGTGGTATTCTGCAAAAGTATTGCGAAAGAAATAAACAAAAAATCAGTGTGCGTATATAATATTTTATTGAGAGGCCAGACAGTGGATATAGTTGTGAAGCTCCTTAGGCGATACAAGCGGATGAAAGCATTTATTAATAAATGTTCTCCAGATTCAAACAAAAATAATCGCCATTTGGAATTGGAAGATGAACTAAGGTTTGTTAAAATTTGGATTTTTTATAATGGTTTTTTTCTTTTATTAAGTGAAACTTGTAAATTTAGGAATCATCATTATAAAAAAGTTGAACAAGCGTTAAAATCATTGTCAATAATTGAGAATTCAGCGAAACATAAAGAAGTAAATATTAAGTGGTTGAAAAAAGAATTGCAACAAGCAGAGGATATTATTGATCAATTTCAGAACTGGGTGGATAAATACGAGGAAGAAGTTAATAGTAATAAAATGTTCCAGCAAAAAGAATTTTGAATGGGACAAAGTGCAACCAAACGTAATATTTATCCTTATGATTCGTTCTATTTATTTGCGATTATTCCATTTCCAGCTATCAAAGTTATAAGTAATTTTATGTGATAAAATTTATATTTCAAAAAAAAAATCCGATTTACTAGTCTAAAAGTTAAAACCAAATAAAACTGGATATGATAGATTGTAGTATTTTAGGTTTAGGATATTATTTAACCTTTATATAACAATTGGATCTCTAATTTCCAATCTAAATAACGTAATTTTATTTACTTTTAAGAATTGAATTGTCAATTAACTGATTTTTTCTTGATTTTTTTTATAATTTGTTAAGTTATTAAGTAAATAAATGAGTCCAAGTTCTAATCAAGAATAAACTTTGATAGTACCTGTTGCAAAGTTGCATGTATTTACACAAAATATTTTAAATGTTTCCAACTTTTAAATTTAAACTACCTTGATAAGAAAATCAATTTATTTATAGTGTGCTGAGTAAGTACGCTTAGTAGTACGCTGTATCATTAATTATTACTTCCCACTATATTAACCATAAAATTGTAGGTTTTTTGGTAGAATTTAATTTTGTTGGTAATTTTACAAAAAAAATATTTTTTTTTTTTTTTTTGGCATAAAAAAACTTTTTTAATTTTGTAGAATTCATATTTAAGTTTATGAGATTTTAAAAATTTTACCAATTTACAAATAAATAATGATTTCAATAATGTTACAGAAATGCTAATTTTCTTTTTTACCACTATAATAAAATAAATATATATTTAAATTCAATAAATATCATTATTTTACTGTTTCATTATTAATTTTGTATTGAGTGTTCATGGTAGTGCCGCAACATTTTTTTGTATAATATTATATTTAAAAAAATGTAGTGAAAACGTTCTCTCATAATAAAATAGGTGCGAACCATTTTTTTTTAATATTATTATGAAAAAACGTTACTGACCAGAGGTAGGTCATGAATTTGCTAACCTGATCGTAAATTATTAAGGAAATGTTTTGGCATTTTTTCTTGAAATTTTATATATAAAAATGCTGAAACTTTTTATATTCAAATTATTAAGAAAAAAGTCAAAAAAAAAAAAAAAAACGTTTTTTATTTTTTTTTAAAAAATATATTTTTATCTCTTCTAATGGAAAAACATTGGGTTCGATAAAAAAAATATTTTTTTAATGAAAAAACGTCAAACCTGACGTTCCTTATTCTTTTCTAATGGAAAACGTTGAATCAACATTTTTTGTTAAAAAAACTTTTTTTGTTTCTTTAATGAAAAAACGCCAGATTTGACATTTATTATTTTTTTTTTCAATGAAAAAACGTCAGATTTGACATTTTTTTATTTTTGTTTTAATGAAAAACATCAGATTCGACGTTTTTTTATATTTTTTAATGAAAAACAATGGAAATCTTGCATTAGCATTTACACTTACCCAACTCCCCTCTAAACATGAACTCTTGTTATATTAATTGTAAATCAATTTTATGGATATTCGAATAACCCGGTTTGTTCGAGTTAATTATGCTTATCAGGTCGGTCGGGTCGAATATTTTCTCCATACCCGACTCGAGTTGACCCGATAGGAGAGCACTAGATCAAATTAAATTAACAAAGCAATATAAATATATAAGTTTGGTTTTTCAGACTGAAGCGTTGTAATTAATGTTATTAATAAATTGGTCGCGACTAATAAAATTATCCCTATTTCATACACGTGGTTATATTACGCAATTTTTTTTTTTTTTTTTTGATTAGTAACGCATTTTCTTTATTAACTGTCTTATAAAGCAAGCAAAGATTACATTAATTTTAGAAATACATAGAGGTGAACAATTATAACAATTGAATAAAAGATCTAATTCTAAAAAAAAAACTAATATTATGCTTAATAATCTAGTTATTAATGTAAAATAAAAAATTATTATAAAGATTTGCCTCCTATAAAATTTTACTATCATTTGTGTATATTTTATATTAACTCTACCAAACAATAATTTTGATTCTATTGTAATCACTTTTTTCTTTTTACGTTTTTTCTTATTACTGTCTTTCGTCTCATCTGAGTCATCCGAACTTAGATTATCTTCTTTAGGTTTTGTTGAAAGTAATGGTCTTAAAGGTAATCGTTCACTAAAATTTTCACTTAAATTTGTAAATTCTTCAACAAGCGTTGGCGTAACCGTTTGCGTTGGTTTCATCTCTAGTTGATCCATCGCATCAAAATATAACAAATAACTTTTTGTCTACTGGAAAATCTTCTGATTGTTGTGTAGTTGGAGTATTTGTTGATGCAAAATGGACTTCGTTGAACCCTTAAACTTGTATTTATTATTTTTGCCAATAACTCTTGTTGACTCTTTATCTGTGTCAATACAATTTTAACGAAAGGGAATTCAAAAGTTCATACCAGATGGTTTAGTGGAAAAATGCCGGCTAACAAAATTAGGAATCGATTTTCTTAGCAAGCACGTTAAAATCAAAGGAAAAAATTCCGTTCGACCAGGAAGTTGATCATATAATTAAGTACGTCAAAATCTACAAAGCCATGTTTGGGAAGATTATCAGACCTCGTATATATTGTTATACTTCAACAACGAATTAAAAATAATGGAGGCGATATATAAATCAGCGATGGAAGATCTGGGACTCCCGTTCAAGAAATTTTTGTCAGCTTATCGTGTTAATCTTTAACCGATTTGTATAATTGTGTTTGTAAGCTAGTTTAGTTATATACGCAATTGATTTTCTTCTTTTAATCCTTGATTTTTTTTATTTTTTTTTTTTTAACCGGTTTATACGGGAAAACTTTATTAAAAATTATTGGAAATTATATAAATGCCTTTAGTTCGATTTGAAGTTACAGTAAACTAACACAATAATACTAAACTAAATAGAATATAATAATAAATTATTATATCCCCAACAAACCAGGTTAAACGAAACTCATGACTGAAAAAAAAAACTTACCCCGTAGGGCAAAGGAGAAGGATTAAAGTTATTTATAAAGAAGGACTGAATCTAAAAATAATAGTAATTAAATACCCGGATCACATCACCGATCCAGTGGCCGTATTTATCTTTGATCAACAGACCTACATGTAAATACTGTTATGTGTAGAGTGATGTAAAACACTTTGTGTTGTTAGTAAAAAATTTTACTTTACTGATTATCGAGAGGTAGATGCTCTATTCTCTCCATTAATTTCCTGTTCATTAAAACGAGAATTAAATCTCTCCACTTTTGTAGATAAATTATCGATCTTTCTCCATTTGAAGTTGAAGTTTCTTTTTAACGATCGATACTGCCTTATATCGCCCATTAGCTTCAAAATCCTTAAATTTGTAAAATTTCACTTTACAAAAATCAGCAATGAGCCTTGTAAGTTTTCAAATTCTATACCACTTTTCAAAAACTGATCGCGCCGTATACCTTGTGGTTTTGTTGATTCGTTAACTTCGCAGGATTTTTTAATTCTTTATAAAAAAAAGAATCATTTACCCTAAGTAACAACCTTTGTATAAACCATACCCAAACGTAACGTTTGGACATAATTCTTTTTTTCGTGACTATTAAAAGTACGTAAATATGCATTTGTCAGATCTTCCACGTGACTAATTTCCTCACGTGATGCGGACATCGTGATTTTCGTTCATTACAAAAGTGCTTGATAAATTCCCACATAAAATCCACTAATTCCATAACTAAAATGAAAAAACGGTTTTGTTTTTCTATTGCTTTATTCTGAAATAACCTTATATGATTTCCTTTTCGCGCTTCAATAGCTTCATATTGTTGACTCAATGCAGGTTCCAATCGTTTGTACAATGTTGGAAGTAGAAATTTTTATTATTGCAAGGATAATCTAATGATACATATGAATTACTCCAAATGTTATCAGAAATCAGAATTTATCAGCTAATATGAGTGGTAAATAAATTTCTTACTAGTTTATTTTTTACGCAAGAATTCATTCCATCTCGAGCTAGAAGAAAATATTTTGAAAGAATTAGAACTCTTTTGAGATTTCTGGGAACTGTGCGTAGAACAACTTAAATTCGTAAGATCTGCACGTTGTCTGGATTGGTTCAATCTTCACAGATGTTGCATGAGATTCAGCAAGCTAGATTACCAAAATTGTCAGATCACGTAAAGGAAAAAAAAAATTTTTTTCCCACAGAAAAATTTTTGAAGAAAGAAAAGAAAGGAGGGAGGAAATACGTAATAACAAAATAAAGTAAAAAAGTAGGAATAAACGCTATACAATAGCTAAACCAAATATAAATTTGTGTATAACAAAATATCTATTATTATCAAGGGTTCTCTTTCATCGTTAAGGTGTATCTATTTTTTCTGTCTAAAAAATTATTTTAGTGATGACAAAAGTTTTATCGAATAAACTTCAGACCAAATAAGTTTACAAAGAAAGTCCTTTTTTGTATTTCGAGTTAACAACTTCAGATTTTTCAAAAGCGCACTAGTTAGTAGAAGCTGTCTTTTAATCTTAGATTATCAATTATTACGCCAAGATTTCTAAAAAATAATGCTCTATTCCCTAAATTGGAATTTTGCCATGGCTTTTTCTTTTAGAAAAATGTGATTTCTTTAGAAAATGTATTTTTTTTTTTTTTTAAAAAAAAAAAAAAAAAAAAAAAAAAAAAAAAAATTTTTATTTTTCAAATATTTTTCTTTGGTTTTTTTTTTAAATGACTCAAAAAAATAAACTACAAGTAACGTACCAAATAAAAACTACAGATAACAAATTTGAAATAAACGAACAAGTTCTTAAAGCACAAAAATCGTAACGACATGCCAAAGACGTTTTTCTTATGGCTATTAACTCGATAAAAAATAATCAACGGTAAGTAAAATAATTAATATAAAAAAAAATCTTTATGATTTTTAATATCATATTATTTTTTTAACATGAAGCCGTGAATAAGTTATCAGGTTTTGGTAATAATTATTATATAAAATATATTTAACAATTCAAGTATGAGACTATTACGACCTTTAAAAAAGATATGGCGTATTTATAGAAAAACAAGATTTATTGGTTGGAACGATATGCTAGGCTCATTACCGATTGAAATAAGCATAATATTTAAAGGTAATATGTCAAATACTATTAGTGAATAATTAATTTACTTCATATTAAAAATATTAGATGAAGATAAAACATTTAAATGAACTATATCATCTTTTTAAATGGCCAAATGTATATATCAATTTACTAAAATAAAAATTTCTATTAATTCTACTAATATTAGAAAACCTGTCTTCGTGCAAGTCCGTCTAATAAAAAGACACAAAAGCTCACAGATATCGCTTCTAACATAATTTCTGTAACGGATTCAGACCATGAAGAAGTTGAAGAAATGAAGATGTTTAACAATGAAAATCAAAGAAGCTGCGGATACAACCACATCATCACGCTCAAATATGTCTCATCATGCTTATCCTCACCACACATCTCATCATCACAATCTGGTATTTATCAATTTAATATAAAATTAAAGTTTATAAATAATCTAATAATAATTTATTTTTAAATTTAAACATAAAAATACTGTAGGAAACTTAACTTGCATCTATTGTAACGGTTTCCACTGGGTAGCTTACTGCGATAAATTCCTTCCGAGTTTAAAGGTCACTGTGCTAAATGCTGGTCCAGCAAATCTTACCAAGCGAAAACTTGTAAATTTAACACCAGAAGGAGCCATGGCTTTAAAATAATTTTTTTTATTTTTATTTTTGTCGTGGTTAGACGTGTCAGACTTTTTTTCATAATTTTTTATATTTTTTTATAATTTTTTTTTTTTTGTCCAATTGTGGTTGAACGTGTCTGATTTGGGGGCAGACTTTTTTTCATGTTTTTTTTTATAATTTTTTATTCTTTTTGTCCAATTGGGGTTGGACGCGTCTGATTGGGGTCAGACTTTTTTTTCATATTTTTTATTCTTTGTGTCCAATTGGGGTTGGACGTGTCTGATCGGGGGGTCAGACTTTTTTTTATAATTATTTTCTTTTTGTCCAATTGGGGTTGGATCAGACACGTCGGGGGGTCAGACTTTTTTTTTATAATTATTTTATAATTTTTTATATAATTTTCAAAAAAATAAATTTTTTTATAAAATTACGTATGCATTAAAATGGTAATTTGAATAGGTTAATAAATGTACCAAAAAAATGTAGAGTAACGAACCTTATATCAATCAACGCTACTTAAAAATATTAAACAATTCTATGGTGTCGTTTAAAAACACGTATAACAATATATAAAAGTGCGTATATTGATTGTTATATTGACGTGTCAGTAAACACATTTCTTATGTATATTGCTAATAATAATGATTCAAATTCATTTGCATGCTCATCATACGGCATTCTGGTATTCTGAACCTGACACTACAAGAAAAGCTAAGAAATGTCTAATATTTTTATTAAAAAAGAAATAATGAATAATTTAAAGAAAAAATCCCTCACTGAATTTCAATATGGCGGACATTCGGACATTTGTATCACCTTGTGTAGAATTACACTTCAGACTAATAAAATATGAAAAACGTACCATTTCCATATATAGATTTCTTTAGTAAATTTTTTGAAAACTTATTAAATACACGGAATTTATCTCTAAAAAACGTAACCAAAAGTACAAAACGTATCATTTCCTATTTTTCTATTATATTCTGTGATCCATTTAACCTTTTCAAAGCAACGGTCATGTGCTCAGGCTCTTTTTTTTCCAATTTCCATCATCATTTTTGATTTCACGTTGCAGAATACATTTCAAGAAATTTATAAACATGAATATCTCTTATATAAAACTTATCAGTATCAGGATTTTCACTGGTTCATCCTTTTATTATTTATTCTATAGGGGTCACGTTCTTTACATCATAATTTTTCACTTAAAGGTTTATTTCAATACGAACAATTTTTGATCTGCTGATTATTTCTGAAATTTATTTAGAATTTTAGAAATTTTTTTTGAATGAATTTTTTTTATACTTGTAAGTTACTAAAAAGGATACAACTTTTTTTTTTTAGCCATACTTTTTCCGATGCATTTTGATTGTTTACTACTCGTGACACTTGCGGAAGCTTTATTTAACTATAGTATGAAACAGAAATGAAAACTGTCAATGTGTTGATATTTAATATAATAAATCATTGACTTTTCCAGTTGGTTGTCCTCACAGAACATGATCTCGGATCAGGACTTACGTTCCGCGGCCCACTTTCTCAGTCCTCACCATCTTCTTCTACTCCTGTCTCTTTTCTCGCATGTTATCTTTGACGCAGCATCTCCAATTGCTATCCGCTGAAAAGGAATGGATGCATAGAGCTTCGATTCAAGGTCCCGTTGGGACTTCTTATTTCTCGATTTTCTGTGGCGTCGAACGGTTCCTTTAAATATAGATTTATGTAAGGGCATTTTCCGACTATAGGGGTTTAGGGATATGCGGAAATTATATGATCTATTAAAGATTAAGTTACGTCAGCTTTAGTATTATTATTTTGGCTTAGAATTATGATACTTTTGTAATTTCAACAAAAGTTTTTGTGACAACTCATTATTTATATTATAAAGTTTATGTATATTTTCTCGTATATTGTCGTGCATAAAATGTTTAAATGTTAAAAATATACTCAATTTTTTTTATAATAAAACGTCTATAATGTAATTATGTAATTTGTTAATAAAATTTAACATTCAAAAACAGTCAGGAAGTTCCAATTCATCTTTCTTTCTGAATGAACGAAGGTTTGGATTGTTATACATCTCACCTTCGTCTATCAAATATATAATATATATTAACAATGAAAAAAAAAAATATTATAAAGTAATTAATAAGAATTGTTTACGTACTATATCTTATGAAGATTCATTGTTTGCTGTTGCATTGGTTCAATCTTATAATTAATTTGAATATCTAAAAGTAAATTAAGATCATATTTAATATTAATAAAATTACAATAAAAATCAACGCTTGCCATTTTTTGAGCTTCTTTTAAATATCTTGGATAACTTTTTACCGCTAACTAAATAATTTTTTAATTTAAGTTATTCATTCATTTGATTATTTTAATAAATATTTTTGAAATATTATTTTTCTACTACTAATGAAAATCATTGTGAAACGCTATAAAAAAAATTAACAATTTCATTAATTAATTTTTATAAATTAAAATTATATAAGAATTTTGTTTAATTTATACAGTACCTTCTTGTTAAACGTATAAAATAATCGATTTATTTGACTTAAATTTTATTTTTTTTTTACAAAAAATATTTTAAAAATCTTTCAATACTCGAAAAAATTCTTGCAAGAACTTTTTTTTTTGAAATTTTTCACTTTTAAAAAAATGAATCCAATTACGGTTGTCATTAACCCACCTACTACTGAAGTTACGAGTCGTCCAGAAGAAAAATTACAAAAATGTACTATCATGTAATAAACTGAAAGTTTTAATCCGATAAATGGACCGGTTTTTAATAAGAGAAAAGAGTTCTTATAGTGCGATTCGTATTATATAGCATTTAGTTCTCGATCAAAAAAAAAAAAAAATATTGTAAGGAAATAGTTTATGTTATTTGTACAAAGTTAGCTTGGAAATTATTCCCAAAATACGCAAAGAATATATGAAATAACAAACAAAACCGCATACATGTATGCCGCTGATTTTTTTTTTTTTTTTTTGAATGTTAGCAGGTGATACTTTAGTATATCTCAATGTATAATTAATTACATTTGAAATCAATAGAATATTGTTTCATCTAATGCATATATTTCATTTACCTTATACATAAATTTTAATTACATAAATTCTAATTACTATGTATATTCATCTTTATCAAATTTAAATTCTCAGATTTCAAAGATGTAGAAAAAGGAAAGTCAGTCAAAAAAATTAGAACGGATCATCCGAACGAATGAAAATTCCATCCGACTAGATTTATTTGTTTTATTAGCGTACGAGCGGTTATATTTTAAGATCCATGATATGAATAATTTATTGTTTTATTTTAAGTTTCACCTTTTACACATAAACTAAATATCATTTCTATTACAATTTTAATAAAGAATTTGTCCGTTTTGACGCAGCGTTGCAGTGCCCTTGTTATATAAACATATTATCACCATAATACGTGAGTTGTGATCTGTTCGCTCTAATCCATCACGGATAAAGATTATAACCGAACCAGTTATGTTATAAATCTGTTAACTAACCAGTTAAATTAGCTTAAATCACATTTTCCTATAGTAATTTTCTTTGGTATGGGAATTTATTTTGATCAGTACATGTAACTTATTTTATGTATTTGTGTATTGTCAGCTTGACGAAAACTTTTGTTTTCTTCTTTCCTTTAGTTTTACGCAATTTCCTAAAAAATGACACAAAAATAATCAGTAGGAATAACTGAACGTGAATGTATTAGGATGTATTATGAAAATAGCAAACCAATAAAAAATAAATTGTACTTTGCGGCGGATTTTAAAATTTAACACTGGAAAAATTGGTTAGGTAAGTCCACACAAATTCGAATTTTCGGTTCACTTCACCCGGCTTTTTCAAATTTCAATAAAAAAAAGTTTATATAAAAAAAATTTATCACGTGATCGGGATGTAATTTTATTGGTGGTAAGTTTATCCCGCGGCTGAGAACTTCTAGAGCGAAAATAAATTCCTCCCTTTTAAAAGTCAACCAATCAATCAAATGTCGCGATTTTATATATAAACTTTTTTTACTAATAAACAATAAACCCCGGGTCCCCGGGTCGATTTTAAATTTCAATGTTACGTGAACCGAAAAATTGAATTTGTGTGGCCTAATGGGAAAATTGGTTAGACGCAAGATTTGGGGTACAAAAAAATTTTTTTAGAGCTCATCACTAATTAAGTTGAGAAATTTGGTGACTAAAAACTCTGTCAAATATTTACTTAATTTGACATGAGGACAAATTTTGGGGTATTTCATAAATCCGCCATGATGAATTAATTGAATTATTCAATCAAACTAGCTTATCTGCCTTATCATACTGGTTAAATAGTTTATAAACAGCAAAAAAAATACTAGGTGCTCAAATTTAAAGAAACTAGCAAGATTGATTTAGGTATAAGAATTGGACAATTTACTTATATAAATAATATTCATGAAAACGTGTATTTATGCAAAGGTGATTTATTCTACAACATGAATATGAAAGACGGAATACTCGAATTATTAATTTTTTTTTTTTACATACGAAGTTAAATTTTAGAAATGAAAAATTTTAATATCGTGCTTAATACTGGTGTAGTGCTATAGAAAAAAAAACGATAATCTAATTCGAACTGTCCCTGATTAAAGACGAACTAGCCCGACGGACCGTCATGCGAGTTAATGACCCCGCCTTCGGAGCACTATTTAGCTAACACTTTCTTAATTTAAAACGTCTCTAGGTTATAATAGCATGACTTTATATATACAATCCTAACATTCACAATCCTGACAAATCATAATCCTGAAGATTTAAAATCCTGATACTGAAACTCATTATTCTTTTTTTTTTTTATTTTTTTTTAGATGCAATAATTTTACATTACTTTATTCATATATGATGAAAATTTTTAAATGAAAATGGTAATTCGTATATGTTTTTCATAATAATAATATCAATTAATCCTTTTTTAGGATTCGATTTTTTATTATAATTACCTTTTTTTTTTGAAGACGGACTTAAGATTCTTTTATACGAATCATAGATTTGCATCTTGCGCCGGAAAAACTTGAAATTACTGATCTTTTCTTTTTTAGTAACTCCAGTACCTATTTCAGGTTTTTGTTATCCAGAACATGTGAAATATGTATTGGAAAACATTACTTTTCCCACAGGAAACTCCATTTTCTCGGTTTAGAGAAAATAGAAAGCGGTTATCGTAAATTATTGGTTTTTTTCTTTCCTAAACCATTATAAGCCATACTAAGCATTAAAAGAATAAACTTATTACTTTAAATTGTTATTTATTTATTTACAATGATGATTATTCTTGATGATGACGACACAGAACAGAAATGGGATGACTTGTTGAAACAGTGTCTCTATGCGTCAGATTCGGATTTGGATGAGTTTCTTGTCAAACTATCAGTTTCTTTTGATATTTATCTACCGAAACTTCAAACCTTTACTTCCTACCTTTGTGATAAATATTTACAGGTCGCTCCAAACATCAATTTAAGATGGAATATCTTGCTTGCTAAATTCATCTCACGTTTAATTACCGATGTAATCCAGGAAAACCTGCAAAAATCTGATATTTTTGGCTTTAGTGAACTCCTTCATAACTCCATTGAGCTTCTCTGGTGGGCTGGTGGTAAAGAAAATAAAAAAACAAAACCACTCTTTAAAATAATTATAAGCATCTTCAGTACGATCATGGAAGTTAATATCTTAGAGGTTTTGATATCGGAAAAATATGGTTTTCGTTGTCTTAAGCGTATATTATTCGACTTTAATATGATTAATCAGATTGAGCAGTTAGAGTCGTTGCTCAAGGCGGTAGACGCAGTTGCTGCTCTTGTGGAAAAATGTCCTGAGCATATAAATGACTTATCATTGTTAGAGGGATACAAGGCTTGCACTGCGCTATTGGAAACTCTAAGAAATTGCAGGGCTGATAATAAAAACAACTTGATTCCATTATTATCCATTAGAGATCAACAGCACCTCGCATTATTGGAGATGAAGATGCCTCAAAAGTTATCAGATTTACCTCGCTTTTTAACAGCTCTTGAACAACGGAAAATAGAGTCATTCCGGGTAATAATTTTTTATTTGTTTAATTAAATTAGTCTTTTTTATCACACAAATTCTTTACAAATTGCAAAACTTATTTAACTTTACTTAGGATTTAATAAGAGGCTTTCCATGTATAAGTTGTCACAAGCAAGCACTTAATCATACTTTTCCTAATAAATTCTTTACGGAATATGAATCAGCGCCATCAGAGTGCTTTCGTCTTCCATTTGAATTCAATGAAGACGATAAGCTTGGACCATGGGATATCTTGCTGAGCGAGGACACAATAAAAGACCTGCAACAATTGGAATCAACACCCGAAATAATTAGGATAATTATGAAGAAACTTGGACAGATATCATCTGGAGAATGGGACAAACATGAATTGCGATGTATAGCAGTGCGAACTAGTGATAAAGTGCATGTACATAGTACTATTCCTGTTTATGAGGTGGTACTTCCCAATAATGGTCTGAAAATTCTTTGGCAGGTTGATTATGGATTTACTATTCGTAGCAATTCACTTACACAACTTGTTAAGATTTGGGCTGTCACTGATAATCAGGAACAAATTAACAAAATATTGAAAAATCTTTCAATAGTTCATCAAGTATATACTCCGAATCAGAGATATTGGTGTACGAAAAAAAACATTGAAGATAATATAATTTTACCAACGAGTCTTGAAGTATGTACAGAAACTTTTAAAGATAGAATGTATAGTTTAAGAACAGATGATGAGTTGTTAATGATTCATGGGATGATTGTTACAAATAAGTTTGTTCCATTATCAACGGTAAAGTATATACGGACGATATATAATATAAATAATTAATTAGAATGTATTTTAATAGATGATATTCTTTTAGAATTTGTATAAGTCACTCGTCTTGGGTGGTCTTAATTTTACTTTCCAGGTATCCAAGAATGAGTATGAAATTATTAACTGTCCTACGTCAGCGATTGTTGTTGGTCGATCAGGTTAGTAGAAATGCTGTAACACTTACTATTTAGTATATTTTGCAATTTTACCACAATATTCTATAAAATTTAGGGACTGGCAAGACTACATGCATCGTGTTTAGACAGCTCGCTTCATACCTAAACAGCCAACTCTACAAAACGCCATCTTTATATGACAATAACAGAAATTTTTATAAAAGGCAAATCTTTATTACAGTAAGCCCAACTTTTCGTTATCGGGTGAAGAAACATTTTTACACATTGCGAGACTCCGCTGTGCTTTCTAGGAAAAAGATGACTAAGAAACAATTTCACGAATATAGAAAAAAGAAAGAGGAAGAAGGCGCTTCCGCTCCAATAATGCACGAAGAGAGAGACGAGGAGAAAGAATTAAATAGTATTCCAGACACATTCAATCATCTGAAGCTGACAGATGACAAATTTCCTTTGTTTATTACTTTCGATAAGTTTGTTAAAATGCTTCAGGGAACTTATTGTATTAATAATCAGGACCTGACCATAAAAAAAAAGTCGAATGCGGATAATAATGATTCATATATTAAAAATAATAATCGAAAATCCTCTTTCATCAATATAGAAGACAAGAACTTTGTAAATTACAAGGCCTTTCGGAAAAGGTATTGGCCTTCACTTAGTGATTATTGTAAGAAAAAATTTGAATGTGAGTTGGTTTACTCTGAATTTTCTATTATTAAGGTACGAAATTAATAGTTTATATATATAAATTCATTATACTGTAACTATTATCTAAATAATAATTTCTCTTTTTTTTGTAAAAAAAAAAAAAAAAAAAAAAAAAAATTAAGGGTACAAATCCCGAAGTAGATTTTTTATCAAGAGAGGAATACAGAGACGTCAGTGCCAAAAAGTATCCAGTATTTCTCTACAATCGGGAACAGATTTATGATTTATTTGAGCATTATGAAAAGATGAAGGCGCGAAATAATGAATATGATTCGATGGATCGGTAAGATCAAATCGCGTAATTCTTCAGTTTTTAAGAAAAATTTTTTTTAATATTATTTGAATCTTTTTGCAGAACGTTAGCAATCCTTCGTTATGCCGAAAAAAAAGCATTGGGTAGCCTACATATTCATGAAGTATATATTGATGAATGCCAAGACAATCATATTGTGGACTTAGCACTTATCCTAAAGGTTTTTGATCGTGCTAGTAGCATTTTTTTAGCCGGAGATATAGCTCAATGTATTGCTAAAGGGTCTTCTTTCAGATTTCAAGGTATTTATTTGAAATTTTTTTTTTATTTTCTTAATAATTTATAAATTTTTTTGAAAATATAGATTTAAAAGACTTGATGTATAAATGGGAACATACTCGGGTACCAACCAAAAATCATAACGTTATAAAACCGAAACAATTTCATCTGGATATTAATTATCGATCTCACGATGGAATTCTTCAACTTGCTGCTTCAGTAGTTGATCTAATTCATCACTTTTTCCCTAATTCTATTGATAAACTGCCACGTGAACGTGCTGAGATCGGCGGTCCACTGCCTATTATCTTTAATGGATTTCAAGAGGAACATTTTAAAGTCTTCTCCACGACTGATAAAGAACAAAATTCATTTATCGAATTTGGTGCTTATCAGGTGATTATTGTACGTGATGATGATGCCAAATTACGTTTGAAGGAACTAATCGGTGGAGGTGCTATGGTGATGACCGTGTATGATGCAAAGGGTATGGAATTTAACGATGTGCTTCTATATAATTTCTTTACTGATTCACCTGCGCTTCGAAAGGTATTATATCACATACTAATTATCTTAAGCCGTGTGAAATCATTTTTAATTATTATTTTTTATTTTTTTAGTGGCGAGTAATTCTTTCTGTTTGTAAGGACAATTCTGAGAGTGTTCCGACCTTTTCGCCCGAGAAACATTACATTCTTTCTTCGGAACTCAAACATCTATATGTCGCAGTAACCAGAGCTAAGCAGCATCTCTGGATATGTGATGTAAATACTGAATATGGTATGCCAATTCGAAAGTATTGGGGCGGGCTAGTCAAAGAAGGTCAAAGTATGGATGAAATTATTCTTTCTACTTTGGCTAAGAAGAGTGATTCGCGTGAATGGAATAAACAAGGAATAGAATTCTTCGAAAATCGACAATATGAACAGGTAAAATAAAATTTTGAGATATTGAGTACCGTAGTTAACTAATAAATTAAATTGAATTGTTACTTTTAGGCTATTTTTTGCTTTGAAAAGAGTGGAAATGAGGAGAGCCGCAAACTAGCAAATGCATATTATCTTCGAGAGATTGCTAAGGATTCTATAAATGACTCAAATGATGATGATATAAAATCTAAATTTATTAGTGCTGCTATAGCCTTTAATGAGTGTTCTCGTCCAACTCAGGCGGCGTTATGCTATCGGGTAATATATTTGTTTATAATAACATTTTTATTGACTTTAAGCTGATATTTAAATTTGCAAAAATTCTAGGACGTTAGTATGTATAAAGAAGCCGGTGATGTTTATGTCGAACATGGTATGTTCGAATTTGCTGCGCGCAATTATGTTAAGGACAATTTGTGGTACAAAGCGGGTGAATGTTTTGAAAAGGCAAAAAAGTATGATGATGCTGCTATTGCCTTTAAAGATGGTCGCCTTTATGAAATTGCAGCCGATTTTATACTGAAGTGAGCCCAGTTTCATTTCACTATTGAATGAATTTTTAAATAATGATGCAATCTAACATTAATTATTGTAAATAGATACAAACAAGAAATTAAAAACAAGACATATCGTCATGTTGCTCGTCAAATTAAAGACCATTATCATTCTAGGGCCATTTCATATGGTGAATATGATGAGGCTGTTGATATGTATAAAAGATTAATTGATGATAATAATGAAGACGATATTAGCGAAACATTAGAATTGATCTTATATATATGTAGAATTGATTTACTGAAAGAAACAATAACATATATTACGAGACCTAGTACTTTTCGAAAATATTTTTCCAAGGCGAAAGAGTTTATCATGGAATTTGAATCACGATTGATAAGGAAATCTGATAAATGGAATGTTTTAATAGAAGAGTTTAATTTATATTCAGCTTACTTAGATAAGAATTTCAATAAGATTTACGATTGTACAAAATTTTTCAAGAGTCGTAAAGAGCTTGCTACCAAGTTTCATGCAGTAAACATATGGCTGCAGCTCCTTACACAATTATCTGATATTCAGGACAAACACCATCATGAACGACTGGAAAATCTACAATGGATGTGTGAATTAGTCTTTTCTTTTATAAAGACTATCAATAACAGAAAGAACAATCAAACCAAAAAGGATATTGAAGACATTTTCTGTATAAAAGAGATTAACCCACAAATACGGCAAATTCCATTTGGCAATCCACTTCTACATATTATTAATAAAATGAATCAAAGCAAGATAGCGGACAGAGAAGAAACCATGAACGATCAGCACTTTTATAATGCGAGTGAAGTACACCAAAGAATTTTAAAATGTCTTGTCCCACACATTTTTGAGCATGTCCAAAATGCCGACCAGAAGGGTAGAGTTATTCCAGATATAAGTTATCAAATTTGTTGTTGTGAAAGTTCGGGTTGCCGGCGACATCATGTGAAACCAACACCATCAATTCTGTATCAACGTTTGACATTGGTCTGTCTCCAATACACTGTAATGATAGAGTTTAACATAAATGTATTAAAAGATCATCGCCTTCTTAGTGACAAACAAATTGAAAAAATTCGTAACTTACAAGAATGGTGGGCTGAAAGATTAGTTAAAATTCATATTCGCTATCAATCACCACAGACAAGTTGTTCGGAGATCACTTACATGGTATTTGCTAAATTGCCTGAACATATATGTAAAATATTTATCGATTATTTTCGCAAGACATGGTTAATTAATTCTAAGAATATTAATAACTTTGAAGTTATATTGAAATGTATGTTTATTTTTCAGCAACTACAAGACAGATATGGTATTAATAAGCTCAATTTGGAGATGACAAAAACAAAATTTATTTCACATTCTAACGATTTACCTATTGGTTTTGAGTATTACAAAGGGCATAACAAAGCAATACCAGTTGGAAATCGACTTTCATCATTCTTTTTCCATCTTTATTTCAATAATGTGATCAGTGCTATTTCGAATATAAAAGTATTTATCCAATATGCTATTGATAACGCTCAGCTGGTTAATCTTGTTACATCCGATGCTTTCAACGATCTTCTATTTCTTATAGAGTTTACTACATCTCTAGTTTTTACAATTAAACCTGGTTATTGTGATTTTTGTATTCCTCGAGCATATCTGATTAATTATTTTGAGGCGTTCACTGCAGAACCGCTTATTTCAAATAATCGACATAATTATGAAAAAGAGAATTATCTAGACGTGATCAAGAATTCGTTTGATCAAGCCCAACAACTTCTTAATCTACTAATTCATGAAGAACAAATTTATTTATCAATTATTCTTCGACTAGTACGTCTTTTGGTACTCATTGGTCTAAATGAACCAAATTTCGCAACAAAAGTCATTATTTTCTTCAAATACTTGAATCGCAGAGTTATTTCTACAAAAATTAAAAAATATTTAGAAAAGAAATCTATGGAGCAACTTACAAATCTTCTATATAATGATCTTAAGGAAACAGGTTTTGATTCTCTAGTTATCGTTCACTATTATGTGGGACATACAAAAGTATTGTCGAAATTTTCTAATTTAGAAGAAAATGGTATTAAGAAGCTTAGATATAAATCTATTAAAGAATTCCATTCTGCTCTCCGGCAAATTAAATCATCAGTAAATAATCAGGAAAAAGTTACAACTGTGAATAATCTTCAAATTTGGTATAATAAGATTAGTGATATTAAATCTCAAAAAGCAATCATAAAAATACAAGACTGGTTTCGACGAGTTCATAAACGAGTTAAATCACGTCAACCTAATTATGACCCAGTTCCGAATAAGATTTACAATGATGTGATGATTTTCAGTAAAGTTATTGCAAAAGAAATAAATAAAGAATCAGTGTCCAAGTATAATATTTTATTGAGAGGCCAGACAGTAGATGTGGTTGTGGAGCTGATTAGCTTATATAAGCGTGTAAAAACGTTTATTACTAATTGCACTCAAGATACAAACAAAAGTAACCACCGTTTAAAATTAGAAGATGAACTAAGGTTTGTTAACATTTAGAACTTTATAATGATTTTTTTCTTATCTAATTTTAATGAAAATTTTAAATTTAGGAATTGCCATTATGAGAAAGTTATACAGGCGATGAGATCATTATCAATAACTGAAAACTCAGCAAAACATAAAGAAGTAGATATTGAATGGTTGAAAAATGAATTGCAGCAAGCAAAGGATATCATCAATCAGATCCAGAAATGGGTAGGAAAATACAAGGCTGAAATTAATCCTTCTTACAACAACAATACTTCCCATCAAGTGGCAAGCTCATCTGGCTCTGCATCAGTCAGTAAGTCAGAACGTGAAGATGATTGGATAGTCCATTGAAAGATATCAATTTTAAAGCTTAACTGGAGCGAAAAGAAATTGATTAGTTTAACCAAACATCATAATATTTATCCTTTTATAACTTATGGTTCGTTTTAATTACTCTGTTTTTCTTTAATGAGATTTTTATTATTCAAGTTTTTTGGTCATTAAGAAAAAATTAAGTTAATCCAGACACACAATTTCTTTCAAAAATTTATCTGCTGTTTTTTAATCACGTAAATGTAAAATAGAAACTAAGAAAATTTTATTTTCTTTAATTAAATATTAAATTATTAAGTAAAATTTTGATCATTGTTAATTATTCTTTGAATTGACTGGAGAATTTCGATAATATTTAAAACTTGTATTATTTTTGACCGAATACTATTCGTTCGTGTTTACATTGTATCTGATTTTAAAACTCGGTATCTTACAATTAAAATTGTATTTTAACAAAAATAAATCTCGGTCTGTTAATTTAAAATTATTCCGTCATCAATAATTTAATATATTATTAGAATATTCAGTATTGCAAGTTTTAACAAGTTATTTACGAAAAGAAATGATAACCAATAATAAATATCGATGGTTAATTAAAAACTTTGCTGGAAGTCAATTAACAGGGTAACTAGCGAATTTTTAATTCTTGTATGTGCAAAAAATTATTATAGTAACCGGATCATTATAAACTATACAATTTCAAAGGGACAAGCGAAAATAGGACAAAGAAATTGACAAAGAAAATATTTGATTTAATTATAAAATTTAAAGCATTTGCTTTTGATATTTAATAAAGTTGATTTTTTAAATTCTAAATTTATTCGCGTTTAATGGCATATCTCACGTGACTAATAATACTATATTTCCAGGAATTATATTCAATACGTTAAAATTCTAAAAGTATTAATGTAACATTTTATTTTGTATCTTTTATCAACTCATCATCACGTTTAATAATGGATAGAGGTTGTAATCTTCTCTTCCGAGCATATATTATAGCTTGATATAAGCGTTCTACGATATTAATTATAAGATTTATTGATGATGATGTTAAACTTAAAATTGCATGTTATAACGGAAATCCTATAACAAATCTTGAAATATAGAGTGAAATTAGCATGCAATTATAAAAAAAAAAAAAGAATCCATAAATCTCTAAAATTATAACACCTGAATAATTAATTGAGGAATATCTTCAATAAAAATGTTTGAAAAAGCACCCCAAAATATTTTTTTTCTAACAGAATCAGAAAGTGGAGCCTGAAATACTTTAAACCCAGCTATATTTGACTCCAAAATACTTAATATTTCAACATCAACTCCTGCCAATATGTAAATATGCTTGCAAATTTACTATTTTCCATAAACCAGTGAGAAAATTCTGATTTCTTATTTTCTTTTGTTATTATTAAAAATGCTAATATTGTATTGAATAATACTATGGGAATTGTAAAGAATATTATACTATAAAAAAAGTCTTTATTAATAATTAGTTCACTTAAATCTTTATAATAATGTATGTATCTTGTATCATACCTTGGAATATATAATTCAAGTACATCATCAGCATTATTTGCTAGAAAAAGAATATCCGCAATAAAATCAAAAATAAATAAGGCGAATTTAAAAATAGCAATATTTTGACCCTATATACAATATATAATTCTATATTTTTTTTTTAAAAAAAAAATATGTTAAAATGTAAAAAAAATTAAAAATTATATTCAAAAATTTAACAATACCTTTTTTTCTCTTATACTAGCAAGAATGAAAGGGACGATTAATGCTATCAAAATTAAAAGTATACCTAAGGCCACACAAATTCGATTTTTCGGTTCACTTCACCCGGCCGGGTCACTTTTTCAAATTTCAATAAAAAAAAGTTTATATATCAGATATTAAAAGTTAATCACGTGATCAATACGTAATTTTATTGGCGGGTAAGTTTATCACGTGGCTGAGAACTTCTGGAGCGAAAATAAATTCTTTAATTACTCTCTCCTTTAAAAGTCAATCAATCAGATGTAACGATTTTACATATAAACTTTCTTTATTAATAAGCAATAAACCCCGGGTCCCCGGGTCAATTTTAAATTTTAATGTTACGTGAACCGAAAAATTGTTCTTGCTAATTTTATAATACGATTTTTAGTAGTATTATAATATTACAAGTTGAAAAAATTGATTATACTTACTAGCAGGGTTAAAACCATAATTAGAGTCTAAATAAGCAAGTTGATAATATCCAATAGGAGTTTGATTATTATTTGACATCATATAACTGATATCCTTTATTACAGTATCAACATCTTTTTCATATTCATTATTAGTTTCATCAATTTTTATAGAAATCAAAATTTTCTTTTGTTTCGATTTATTCGAATTGGGATCAATTTGATAATTTTTATATTTACTAAGACGAATTCGTAATATTTGAACTGCATCAGCTAATTCATCCAATAACTCATCAAAAAAACTCATTTTGTTTATCATCTGATAAATCTTCAAAATATTTTGTTCCTCTTTCAGTTAATCGAAGTAAACCAGTTGTTGAACTAGTAAATGTATATGTTATTTTCTTATCTTCAATTGTAAAACTCCAAACATTTTCTTTTACACCTAAAGGTTCCCTATAATTTCTATTTTTTAACAAAATTATTATCAATTTTGACAAAATAATCTCCTCTTGATTTAATTATCTAATTTACATTGTGTTGCAGAAGTTTTTTGTCGTAAAATATTCTTTTGTCCTATTATTTGAAATATTGATATTCTACCATCTACATCCGATGATAATGTTACTGGGTTATAAAAATCAATTGAAATGTTTGTAATATCAGAATTTATTGAGGAATGAATTTCGGGGTACGTTGATTTTATATTTGTGTTATAATAACCATTACCTCTATTTGTTTGTTTAGGTAAATCTATTACATGTAATTTCCAAGTATTATCATATTCCATTTGAGCGATCAAAAGAGTATTATTTGGCAATACTGTATATGCATAGTTTGAATTTGTCTTTACAGGTTGTTCTAATCCCGAAGGACAAGTTATATTTCCGCTTTCAGGATAAAAACAAAAATACATTCCATCAATTACCCTATCACGTTTCGTTATTAAATAACCACCAAACAATAAACTCCCAAATATCCAAGATGAAGTTAAACCAGTATTATCAGGAGGCATGAGGTTTGTAACAGTAAATGAAACAATTGATCCAGATGATAAGAAACCAATCTTGTTATGTATAATATCAGAAGTAGTAATATGAGTTACTTTACGTCCTAATACAGAACCAACTTCATCATATTCAATATAACAAGATATTGGTACAGGTTCTATATCTGCTAAATTTGATGTATATAATATAAAATTAGCTGAGCCTTTTTGATTATAACTTATAAATGTAGCGAATAATTGACCTTTTGACAAATCATCTGTTATCGCTTTATATACAAAAGAGCAACCTTCATCAACCGTTGGAATCAACGTATAAGTTTCATCACTTATACCAGTGACTGATTCAATTGTTCCATTAGTTAACTTATTAAATTTTCCATTAAGTTCAATTTTATATTGTTGCCATGTAACATTCGTACTTTCGGGATTATTATTACATTCTATAAATCCTTTTATTAAATACTAATTTCATAAGTGTTGTTTGAAGTTTATTATAATCCGTACGAATGCCCCAAAATCCCATAGATGTTCTATCATATAATATTCCATCAAAATCAATTATCATTCCCCATCCTTCATATGTGCTAACATCATTAAAATTAATAACGGATTAAAATTTGATTCGGCCTTATTAAATCATATTCTAAAAGATCGTCAAAACCAGTATTGTAAATAGCACAATAATTAAACTTTTCAACACCTTCTAGATTAATATCTTTTTCGATAACTGTTCCATTAGGATAAATAAATCTTAAAGAAAATATTTCACGATTACAATGTTTAATTGGTGTAGATTTATCCACATTAGTTCTAACTATTCTTGCTACGGCCGTACCATCATCATATGTACATGTACTTATGCGTAACACATGAGGTATTTCTTTTGACTCAAAATCCTTTTCTTCATGATGAGAAAATGTTTTCACTTCTTCCAATGCATGTAAAGGATAATTATTACGAACAATGTAATGTAAAGATTCTGTAAATTTGATCCCATTTTTATATATACATACATACTTATTTCCCCCGAAAAGAAATTTCACATTATATATATATAGGTGAGCTATTCGGCTTCATTATGGATACGGATAGATAAAAACTTGACACTGACCGGATCGACTAAATTAAAAAATACTCGACTACTTTAACGGTTATCTAATTAAAGCCTCAAAATACCCACAGTCAGGATCAGCAGGATAAGGCCGGGCTTAATTTTCCGCTATGTTAGTACTAAATCGGTAATCCGATCGCAAGCACAATAAAATTGTACATAAAATCACTTTTTCGAGATCATGTGTTGTGACGTAAAGGATTTATTTGCCAATTACACATGCCGGTTACATGTGATTTCTGATAACGGCATGTGTAACCGGAAAATGAATCATTTTTCGTTATCAAATCTACTTATAGAAGCGGAAAATAGCTAAGCAAATCAAGCAGACGGATATACTGTATGAATATCATGTATAACAAACAGTAGCAAGAATGATTATTACGTATGTTACGACTGTTACGTGTGTAAATTTTTTCGTATTAGTAATTATGTTTAACCTTCAACATCTTAACAATTATAATTCCAACATTACGCTATTGGTTACAAGCATTAAATTTATTCTACATTTTATAAATCCTAATTAATATTTAATAATTAAAAAATCATTGACCTACATAAAAAGAATTATACAAGACCACTAGTGTACTAGTATTTCAATTTATTTATTGTCTTTAATTTATTAGATTCAGAAAATAAAATATTATGAACATATCATAATTCATAAACTCGAAGTATGATAAAATTTGAACTTGCATCATCATATCCGTTGATCTATATAATCGGCCTAAATTAAGGCTTTATAAAATTTAGTACTCCTTTTCCACGTGATCATTTTGTGCTGATCGATAAAAAAAAATGCGTTGTTTTCATAATATTAATCCTCAATTTCTCAGAATTACCTTCAGTTAAAATGTTATAACATATTTACTGCCACTTGATCTTATAATATGTGAAATACTTTAATTCCAAATACGCTGCAATCTAACTATTAAGAAAAATTAATTTACTGTATTTAGTGCTTACCAAAATTATTAATATTTCATGCTACCTGAAATAGAAACCTAATAGATAAGGAAAGAAAAAATTTCTATCCTCCCGAAAATTCGAGAAGCAACTTTATTAGTAATTTTTTATAAACGTAATTTTTATTATTAATTGTACATAAATATTATAAATATTACATTATTAAAGCTTGCGTCACAGAGCAATTAACAACGAATGATGATTTTTAGTTTACATAATTAATAAAAAACATAAACGCCTATTTTTGATTTTGGAAAGTCTTTACCCTAAATCTGGTTAATTAAAAATTGATACTTACTACTTTTAGCTTCGAAAATTTGATTGCCGCAGATTGCCGCAGCCAATCGGAATAAATGATTACTAATTACTATTTTTGTTAGTGCTTTGATAACAGAAAAGTAATAATCAACTAACCACAGCTGAACATATGATGTCAACTAAGGGGATGGCGTACCATTTTTATTAAATATTAATGAATAAGCAACAACATAATACAATATTCAAAATCAATTAAAATTTTAATATTATCTTTATTCCTTAATATCAGTTATGAACTAAATCTGATGAAAGTCGAGTAAATACTGTATATTAGTAATATTCATATGCTTATTAATTGGGGCGCAATCATCGATTTAGATTCTTTTCATACAAAAAATTAATGCCGTATATGGCAACTAAATTCTTCAAAAAAATATTGAATTTTTTATAAAATAACTAAATCAATATGAATGCAATAGCTATAAATAAAATGTCCTA
The DNA here is from genome assembly GCA_003833135.1 of Oehlia diaphana. NCBI lineage: Eukaryota > Fungi > Glomeromycota > Glomeromycetes > Glomerales > Glomeraceae > Oehlia > Oehlia diaphana. The sequence goes on from QZLH01000037.1 coordinate 142,404, forward strand.
TAGAAAATACACATATTATTTGAATAAACTAGTATACCGTAGTTTAATGCATTTACCACACAGCCAGTCGTGGATTTTACCAACTTATACTAGGAACAAAGAAACGAACTTTTTTTATCGATTTTCTTAACTTTTTCGTAAAAAAGGTAGCTCTAATTTTTTCTTCATTATCACCAATTATGTTTTGATTAGTGGAAATATACCAAAATTTTAATATCTCATTTAACTCAATAACTGTTGGTCTTTGGATTGAATTAGCATTCATACATCTATAAGCTAGTTTCTTATAAATTTCTGGCCAAATTCTGGTCTAGTTCCGTTACATATTTCTAATGCTAAGCTAAGATCATGTTTTCTACTATGGAATGGCGGTTTTCCAGATGATAATTCAGTCATAATTATACCAAAACTGTAAATATCAGAAGAAAATGTATATGGCTCTCCATTCAAAACTTCTGGTGCAATATATGGCAAAACTCCATATAATTTATCCTGAGATTCTTGTTTGCCTGCTGGCCCAGATAATCCAAAATCTGAAATATATGAAGCCTCGCCATTTTGTAAGATATTTCCACTATGAAGGTCCATATGAAGATATCCCAGTTCATGTAAGATCTTAAGGTCTATCGTTACGAAATATAACAATTTTATTTTATCTTTCCATAAAAGATTGCTAAAATTATTTGAAAGAATATTATTCAAACTTCCTTTATTTGCAAATTCTATAATCATCATAAATTCTTTAGTTTTTGGGTCCATAGTCATTCCATAAAATATTAATGTTGAATCATATGATTTAGCATTTAATTTCCAATAATGCGTTTTAAGCTATTATTTGAATAAAATTCAAAAATTTTTACTGTGTAAAATAATTTTCTTAAGAGAAAAAAAAATTACTAGAAAATGATAAATAAATATATCTCATTTAAATATTTAGCTGATATATCTTGTAATTCATTTAATTTCTTCAAAACAACTTTTTTGGGTAAAAAATTTAAATTTTATCCAATTTTCATCGTTTGGTTTTTCATATTTTGATTCACCATCTATCCATGTTGCGGAATATACTTTAGCAAATCCACCTTCACCAATCAGTTCTATATTCGCAAATCTATTAAAAGGTACCCATTCAATAAATGTAGAATTAGATTCCGACCCTGCTTTATAAATTGTATTACCGTTACTAATGAATTCGTCAACTTCTAAGCTTCCACTGGTCCATCCATTTATCATACAATAAGGATCACATGTTTTACACCATGATTCTTCAATAAATGGTTTATTGCAACGAGAACAATTATGGGAAATTTTTTAATAAATCAATCAGTTCTCTTTGGTGAATCTTTATAAAATGACAAATTAGCAATTATTTAATACCTATTATAATTATTTACTAAATTAAGTTACTAACTTACTATACCTTTAAGATATGAAGTAATGATAGATGAATTAACGGGTTTTGGTAAATTACTAAATGTAAATTTTCTACTAGTATATATAGCATCAGGATTCTTACTGTATAAAGATGAAATATTTGGTATTTCTTTATCAGCTTCTTCAAACATAAGTTTAATTATTTTCCTTTTATAACCAACAATTTCGTAATTATACCAATCATTTAAAATACTGTATAATTCGTTAGCTGTTGGTCTGTGATCTAAATTGACACTCATACATCTATAGGCTAGTTTCTTGTATATTTCAGGAGTTCCTTTCCCGAATTCTGGCCTAAGTCCTTTGCATATATCTAATGCTAAATCTGAATCATGTTTTCTATCATAAAAAGGTGGTTTCCCAGATGATAATTCGACCATAATTATTCCAAAACTATAAACATCAGATGATAGTGAGTATGGTTCCCCATTTAAAACTTCTGGAGCAATATAAGGTAAAACTCCATATATTCCATTATCTTTTTGTTCATATGCCGGTCCAGTTAATCCAAAATCTAAAACATAATATGTATCACCCAGAAATCTCTTTACATTATAAAACTTTTCATGGAAAGCTCCTGAGTTATATGAATATCGGAATGTATTTCCACTATGAATCTGTAATATATTTCCAGTTTTCCAGTATGAAGATTTTTATGAAAATATTCCAATTCATGTAAGTTTTTAAGGTCTATTGCTAAATTATATAACAATTTGATTTTATCATTCCAAAAAATATTGTTAAAATTACTTGAAAGATTATTTCTTAAGTTTCCTTTATTTGCAAATTTCATAATCAACAAAACCTCTTCAGTTTTTGGATTCTTAGTCATTCCATAAAAGTTTAAACACGATTTATTTAACTCGTAATATTTTTTAAGCTATTTTATATACAAAAAAAACTTTAGAAATCATTATTAAAATATATTTTAGCAAATAAATAAAATTTTAATAATACCTCATTTAAATATTTGACTGATATGTTCTGTGAGCTATTCAATTTTTTTAATTTTTTCAAACCAACTCTCGTATATCCAGAACCTAATTTCCTCCAATTTCCATCAATCTTATAATGTGACTTGCCATCTATCCACGTTGCAGAATACACTTCAGTATACTCGCCTTTACCAATTAGTTCTATATCTATAAATCTATCAAATGGTATCCATTCGAGAAATTTATTTTGAGATTTTTGGCTCGCATTATACATTGTATCTTTTATAAACTTATCGATATTCGGATCTCCACTATTCCATTCTTCCATTATCATATTGTATGGGTCACATTCTTCACACCAAAATTCTTCGATAAATGATTTCCCGCAATAAGAACAACTTTTATGATCAAAATAATACAAATTAATAGGTTCCGACAGATTGCTAAATGTAAATTCTCTACTAGTATATATAGCATCAGGATTCTTTTCGTATAAAATTGAGATGTATCGAATTTCTATATCGGCATTTTTGAATGCAGTTTTGATTTTTTCTTCTTTATAACCATTTGTTTTACCATCAATAGAATTTTTCCAAAACTCTAATATCTTATTTAATTGAATAGCGGTTGGTCTTTGATTTGAATTAGCATTCACACATCTACTAGCTAATTTTTTATATATTTCAGGAGTTCCTTCTCCGAATTCCGGCCGAGTCCTTTACATATGTCTAATCCCAAACCTGCATTATGTTCCTTATCATATAAAGGTCGTTTTCCAGACGATAGTTCGTTCATAATTATCCCAAAACTATAAACGTCAGAAGATAATGTATGTGGTTTTCTATTTAAAACTTCTGGCGCAATATATGGTAATACTCCATAAATTTTATTATTTGAATTTTGTTCGCTCGCCGACCCGTATATTCCATAGTCTGAAATGTAATATCTTTTACAAGAGCTGTTATAAAAAACATTTCCGCTATGGAGATTTTATGGAAATATTCCATTTCATGAGAATTTTTAAGATGTGTTGATAAATTACACAACAAATTAATTTTTCTTTCCAAAAAATATTGCTAAAATTATTCGAAAGAATATCTCTCAAATTTCCTCGTTCTGCGAATCTTAAAATTATCATAAATTCCTTAGTTTTTGTATCCTTAGTTATTCCATAAAATTTTGATAAATTGCAATCCATTTTAAGCTATTAATTATAATATAAAATTTTGAACAAAACTAATATAGTTTGATATTAAAATTTCTTATAATTAAAAAAAAAAAAAAATATGAAACTATACCCCGTTTAAAAAATCGGTTGAAATGTTCTGTGATCCATTTAATGTTTCAAATCAACTTTTATAGGTTTTAGAGTCCAACTTTTTCCAATCACAATATTTTTCGTAATTTAATCTACCGTCATTCCACATTGCGGAATAAACTTTAGCAAATCCACCTTTACCTATTTCTTTTATATTTGTAAATCTATCGAACGGTACCCATTCGAGACATTCAAATTGATAATAAATACGATGTCTTGCCTTTTCAATCTCATTATACATTGAATCTTTTATAAATTTATCGATATCCGAATTTCCATTACTCCATCCATCCATTATGTTAAATAGGCCACAATTTTTACAACATAATTCTTCTGCTGTAAATGGATTGTTGCAATAAGAACAATTTTTATTATTGTTGCTTAAATCGTTAAATTCAGACTTCATTTTCTGAGTTTCATTTCTTGGTCATTATTTGAATTCATATTTCTATTTAGTTCTGATAAAAATTCACGCGGCAAGCTGTTACACGATAACACCACCAGTCCACCACACGTTGTGTCGATCATGGCCACATGACCAGAAGCGATAAGTGTATCACTAAACAAAAATAACAGATAATAGATTACAAGATAAGAAATATTAAATAAAAATAATTTGTAACGCCCATAACTATAATTAGTTAACCTTTCATTCAAACGATATCTAAATACAGCATTTCATTACTTTATAAGCAAAGCTCTATGACAAAAAGACGCCATCAAGCATAAATAAAACTTTTCATTATTAAGGTTCTGCACCTACTGTGCCTAGATTCATTATGCGCATAATATCTAGACATATTTAGTTTGATTAATTTCTGATTCGCTACCTGTCATTGAAAAATTCCAATTTTTACTAATTTTTTTCTTCTAGAAAACCGAAAACTCCGGAAATATGTAGAATATTTATATCACGTGACATTACGTTCTCCTTATATAAATAATATAAATATACACACTCCTTATTTTTAGTTCTCAAAAAAAAAAAAAAAAAAAATTTTTTTTTTGATGTCCATAAAATCACAGATGGCAACATATCTTCAAGGACGAAGACAAGTCGAACCTAATGATGGAGATAATAGTCGAAGGGAATATGGAAATAATGTTACACTACCCGCTACGGGTATTACTGACGATGCAAGTGAAAGAACTCCTTTGATTTCCCATCCTGTTACTATTGTAGAAGATTTTGGAAAATCTACTGTCAAACAAACTGTTTTTAATTCTGTGGTATGCCAAATTTTTCCAAAAAATATTTTTATATAAAAAATATGTATATATTTTTGATAATATTGAACTGATGTGGAAAAAGCACGGGAATATTTTATGATCACGGTAAAACTTATTCTCTTACTTTTTTTCGTTCTTTATCAGAATGCATTGATGGGAATTGCTATCTTGTCACTTCCGTTTGCGTTCAAATATGCAGGATGGGTTTTTGGAGTTTCAATATTTTTATTTTGCTTAATTCAAACGAATTATACAGCAAAACTTATTAAAAAGTGTCTGGATACCGATTCTGGGTGTCTTACCTACGCAGATCTTGCATATTTGGCTTTCGGCAAAAAAGGAAGATTGATCATGGGAGGCATTTTCTTGTTGGATTTGTTTAACGCAACGTAAGTATTTTTATGTAATCTTTTGATATATTAATTCTTGTGAATTTATAATAATAAAGATATTTATATTTTTAAATAGTGTCGCTTTAATGATTCTTACTGGAGATTCACTCCAAACTCTATTTCCAAATGTCGATCTTGTGCGATTGAAACTCATTGCGTTTTTTATAGTAACACCTACCACGTGGATGCCTATCCATTTTTTGTCACACGTCTCAATATTCGGAATAGCTGCTACAATATCATTGGCAGCTGTTATTCTGATTGATGGTTTTACTAAATTTGACCCTCCAGGAAGTCTTCTTAATCCAATGGAAACACATTTTCTTCCACCAAATTGGATGGCCTTGCCTTTAGCTTTTGGTCTTATCAATGCTGGGTTCACAGGCCACGCTGTTTTTCCTTCACTCTATCGTGATATGGCTAAACCCGAATCATATAGTTCTATGGTCAACTACAGTTATTTAATTGCAAGCACTATTTACATTACTGTTGCAGCGAGCGGTTATCTTATGTTTGGATCGGGAACAATGGAAGAGGTAAGCAAATTTCTTATTAAAGCTTATTAAAAGTTGTTTTATTTTATTTTTATTCTTATTTTTAAACAATTATAAATTATTATAGATCACAATAAATATAATGTCGACTCCTGGATTTAGCGTTCTTTTAAATTCTATTGTAATTTGGATGATTGTTATAAATCCATTATCTAAATATCCTCTCATGTTAACGCCCATCAACATTAGTATTGAAGTCGTATTTTTCAAGATGGTTTTGATTGGATCAAAATTTTCAAGAAATGTTTATACTATAATTTCCAGGACATTTGTGAGTTTCTTAATTTTATATACTTCAATAATATTTCCAGAATTTGATCGTGCGATGGTAAGTCTTTGATTTTTTATTAAAAAAATTTTCGTTTGCATTTTTATAATTTATAAATTCTGATTTTTTTTTATACAAATTTCAGTCACTACTTGGAGCATTCTTTTCTTTTCTAATATCAGCAATATTCCCAATATTATGTTATCTAAAATTATTTGGGCATCAATTATCAAATAAGACACTTGCATTAAATATAATGTTTTTAGTGATAAGTACAATAATGGCAATAATTGGAACTATTTGGACATTTTTCCCTCGCGAATGGCTGAATGATAAAGTTGAGTCACACGTGATTTAGAACATTAATTTTTATTTGAACATTTTTCCCTCGCGAATGGCTGGATGATAAAGTTGAGTTACACGTGATAGAACATTAATTTTTATTTGAACATTTTTCCCCTGGATGATAAAGTTGGTTACACGTGATTTAGAACATTAATTTTATTTGAACATTTTTCTTGAGCATATGGCTGGGCAAGTTTTTATATGTAAAAAAATTTCAAAAAATGTATATAATTATAGAATTTGAAAATTTTTGATCAAAAAGCTAAATAAAGCAAGGACATTAATTTGAATTACCACTTGTGATTGATCGTATTATAAAAATCATTACTTGGAATTACCGAATTAGGGTTCAGAATGGTTTCTCCACTGTCATACCTAGCAAACTCATCTGATATAGAATCACATTTTGTATTTGGATCATGTGATATTAATGCTAGTCAAATTATTTGTTAAGGTAATTCTGGCCAGGCACGACATTTGATCATTAGACAAAGACCCAGGAATATATTGGCTGTACGCAGAGACTTTTTATATGCATAATTGACACCTGATATTGAAAATCCTGCAAAAATACGCAAATAAAATTTCAGACATTAAGTTATAAATTATTTTATCATGATTTCTATATTATTTATAAAACCAAATACTAACGTGTAAAATAGAATTTATTCTAATTTACCATTTTTTCAATAATATTTTTCTAAAATTTCACTTTTTAACCCTTAGAAATTTCTTTCTATTAATACTAAATATGTTTTACAATGCGGTTAACGTACAGTTAAATATAAGATAAGCTCAAAAATACGCAAACTAATTTTTACATACAAAAATTTTGATAAAAAATACGCAATCTTTGATGCCTAACTATAGATGAAAAATTCTTAAATTGTACGCAAATCAAAACTTTACTCCACTATGATGGTGACGCATCTGTGTACCCTACCCCTCCTGTATGTATATTTCTGGGTCCTGTTATACGTCATTGTGCTTAATAATTTTTCTTGATTATTATAGACTAAACAATTTTAGCATCCAATTCCATAAATTAAAATATTTTGAATTTTTTTTTAGCTGTACGAAGGGACTTTAATAAGTTATTAAGATGTAAAATCTTATTGTAATTACGAACTTAACGTTAAGATTGCATTTAAGAAGGTGAAATAATCTTAATAACAAACGCTTAGAGTTACAGGATGCAGAAGGAAAACTTGACTTATCATAAAAATATCCCAACCGAATTATTCTTTTGGAACACAAAATAGGTCAGGTACTAACTGTATCGCCGTACGCGATTTTCTTTCGAGCCAGAAAAACATAATTCCAGCTGAAATTATAGGATAAGATCATCTATCTAAAATAAAATTTTTGACCAAAACCTGTTCGACGATTCATTTGTTTATTTATCAAACAAGTCAACTGGTAATATTATTTCGAGAATTAAACAGGTTTAACAGAGATCGATCGATCAAAAATAACAATCATGTGATTAATTAAATATTATTATTTACTCAAAAGATTTTTTTTAAAAAAAAAAAAATCTAATACCAGATACGAATCATACGATCGAGCTGCTGAGATAACAAGAGTGGCTGTGTCAATGTATCATGTACCGTGTGTGTGTATATTTATATAATATATATATATACACATAATAAAGTAATCATTTATAAAATATTATTTTGTCACGGAATTTTACTTTTTAATGATTTTTCCGTCTCAGGAATAGTCTTTTTTGTTAACAATGATCTTGATTTGAATGCTTTATTTGAAAGCCTCTTCTTTGGTAAGATCAAAAATCACGTGAAATATAGATTTCTAAAATCAGAAAACATGTGGCTTAATCGATCTGTGGCTTTGATATTTGTGGCTTAGTCAATCCTTTAAATGGCTAAGTTTAAAAAATCTTTGGGTGGGAAATTCCATTTTTGAATAATTTTTTATTTATTCACACCGATATTTAAAAATATCTTTCATACGATAAAGATATAAATAAATATTTAAATTAGTCTTATTTACTAATTACAGACGGGATTCTTTTTTGATCCCGAGTGGCTTAAATCATGAGGCTTTGCGGAAAGTAAGATTTTTGTTTTATAAAGTTATGGCTTTGCGAATTTTTTTCAATAAAAAAAAGGAAACCCGAAACCCTGAAAAAAGTGATTACCGTGATTGCCGTTAATTCGATCTTTTTAAGGCTTTTTTTTTTTGAATGAGCGATTGTTAATTCGATGACTTCCTTATTTAAGATTAAGTGATTAAATTTGAATCAAAATATTTTTTTTTTTTTTTTTTGGCTCAGATCAAAATATGATCGGAAAAAAAACTAAAAAAAAAATCGGATTGTAAAGATCGACTTATGCAAAAAAGCTTAAATTTCTGTGGCTAATTACAGAAGAATTTTTTTATTATATAATTAGGCATGGCTTAGTATTATACAATTCATTTAAAAAAATGATTGTCATAATATAAAATAATATAAAATAAAATATATTTTAAAATTACGAGAAATAAAATGTTTTAAAAATAAAGCACGGGGCGCATTTAAAAGAAAGATCGAATTTGTTATAATCAAAAAAAAAAAAGGATAGCGTTTCTTTCAAATTTGACAAATTTAATTTAAAATAATAAAAATTGCGCTGTTTTTGCTTTGATCGGTTTGATTATCAAAAAAAAAAAAAAATTTCTTTGCCACCAAAATTTCACAATATATATATAAAGTAATTACGGAAAATAAATAGTAATCGGGAATGAATTAATTTGAACACGGCGCGAACTCATTTAAAAAAAAAAAATTCAATCTGAATAAAAAGAAATTATAAATAGCATTTATCAAATTGTTTTTTTTTGCATTTCAATTTTGTCAGAATTGCCTCAAAAAAAAAAAAAAAAAAATTTTTTTTTTTTTTTTTAATAACAAAAATGAGAATAACTTCGATTTTTTACGTAATAGTATTATTCTCATTATACACAACAATAATAAATGCAGCACCCGCAGCACCCACACTTGAAAAGCGTCAAGAAACTGCACAAGATCCAGACTTTAATACTAATATTTTCTCACCCTTCAAGCCACTAGAAGTTACTGCATCACCTATAACAAGAGAATATACTCTAACATTAGCTAAAGCAGAATTGGCTCCAGATGGGTACTCGAGACAAGTTTGGACTTCAAATGGTCAATATCCCGGACCTATGATACGTGCTAATAAAGGAGATCAAATAGTTATTCATGTACAAAATAATTTGGGTGATTTTACTACGATTCATTGGCATGGTATATTTCAAAGAGGCACTACATTTTACGATGGTGTTGCTGGACAGGTGAGCTCGAGTTTTAGTTATAACTCCATAAAAGAATTTTGTCAAATATAATCATTTTGTTCGTTAATAATAAATAATTGATACATGACATAAGACACAATGTCTTATTGCAACTGGTACAACGTTCACTTATAATTTCACAGGAGGTGAACAATATGGGACTTATTGGTGGTAAGCACATAATTTATAATATTTTTTTATTTTAATCGTATTATTTACGAGCTTCTATTATAGGCACTCCCATTTCAGATCCCAATATGTGGACGGGCTTAGAGGTGCATTAATGTATGTTATAGTATCTACGTCATTGTGTATGTGTAATTGTGTATACGCACGTAATTGTATAGTTAAATATTTTAAATATTTTTAATAGTATTCATGATCCGAAAGACCCTTACTTAAATGACTACGATGAAGAGTTTGTAATGACTTTATCGGATTGGCACCATGAAGATTCGGAGTCATTGGTAAAAAAGAGAATGACGCCAGGTTATCAAGGATACAATGTAATTGATTTATTTTTTCCTAAAGAAAAAAATTGCTCTTATATTTTATTGAATGCGAATTTATATTGTAATAGCCAATCCCCGACTCAGGGCTTATTAGTGGTCGTGGAAGATGCGATTGTTCTAAAGCACCTCAAGGTTCCAAATGTGTACCAGATAACCCATTGGCTGTTTATGTTGTTGAAAAAGGAAAACGCTATCGTTTCCGTGTCATCAATACAAGGTAAATTCTATCGAATTTAATTAAAATTTTGTCTATAGCTTTCATATTAATAAGTGATTTAAAAAATTTCTTTAAAAATAATTAGCGCGGAAGCACCTTTTACTTTCTCGATTGATCAACATCCACTAAGAATAATTGAAGTAGAAGGTGAAAATGTCCAACCCGTATCTTTGAACAAGATAAATATAGCTGTTGGTCAACGCTATTCTGTAATAGTTAATGCCGATAAAGAAGTTAATAATTTCTGGATTCGAGCTACAATCGTCAAACAATGCATACATGTTTCACCAGAAACCATTAATGTAAATTCATCATTAAATTATAAAGTATCTGGTATATTAAGATATAACGGAGCTCCTGATGCCTACCCAACTACACAAGAATGGGATGAAAAAATTCTTAATTGTAGAGATGTAGATCACAATCTATTAAAATTAAATCCACCCAGATCTCCACCAGTTACTCCAACAGATAATTTCACTCTTCGAATTACATTTGCTGATATTGAAGGTGTTGGTCACGCTCTGGTAAATGGTTCGCCCTTCAAACCGGATGTAAATGATCCCACCGTAAATAAACTTATGTTTGGTGGGGATGAAACACCTAGCATGTTAGATCCGGATCAAAATGCTTTTGTTTATGATACTCAAAACGGTGTTGTTGAAATTTCTTTAATCAGTAAGTTTGATTTTTTTTTTCACGAAACCGTTTCTTTTTTTTAATATTTACTAAAATAATTGATTTTTTAGACGAAAATATGGCGACACATCCTTTCCATTTGGTAACGTATATCATAACAATCACTCATCACCAATATTATGATATCATACTAAATTTTTTCTTTTCTTTTCTTGGTATAAGCATGGACATAACTTCTACATCATGGCTCATGGTCCTGGTAAAGTACCTGATCCATCAATATTTAATTTGGTAGACCCTGCTGTACGTGATACTATAACGGTTGCTGGTGATTCGTAAGTATCTTAAAAAAATGAAAAGGTATTAATACTTATAATTCACATAATTCATTTTTCTATTATTTAGATGGGCTGTAATTAGATATAATATTGATAATCCTGGTATATGGGCTTTCCATTGTCATATTGAGGTAAATTTATACATATACTTTTTTAGAAAACTTTAAATTCACGCTGAAAGATATTTTCCTCAAATACAGTGGCACGTTGAAATGGGAATGGTAGGACAACTCATAGAAAGGCCCAGTGAATTAAAAGGTGACCCGATACCGCCACAAATAAAGAGTATATGTCCTCCAGATGATGATGATGATGATCAACAAGATAATAATACTACCACCGCTAAGAAAAGATCATTAAAAACATATAAAAATTATTACAAACGCTCTGATGTTCCTAACCATTCCCGTCATGTCAAATATGAATTTATGCGTGGAAGTGCTTATTAAGGTGACGTATAAAATAAGGATTTGGATTGAATTTGAAGAAGAGAATAGAGAAGAGGTTTATTTTGCGGAAATTTTATTATAATGTAATATTTTTTTATTTCGTTCGGGAATTTAAATTTTTGTTTTATTTATTGTTTATTATATTATTTATTTATTTTTGTAAAAACTTTCGTTTGTATATAGAAGAGATGATTTTTTTTTTTGTAAAATAAGGAGGGAAAACAAACAAGGGAAAGAGTTTATCATTATTTATTTTTCTTATTAGACACATACGATACGCGCTATTTTTTTTATAGAGTCGAATCGATGAATTTTTTCTTTCGATTTTAATATATATATATATTTTAACATTTGTTTCGATAAATGTTTTTTTAATGAAAACTCGATCAAAAAAGAAAGGGTTTGACCTTTCATATGACGGAATAAAAATTCTTTCCTTTTAAATTAAAATTCATAAATCAATAGGATGAGTTTTATTACAATCGTTTTCAATAAATAATGATCTATCTAATAATGCACATAAAGGAAATTAAATTACATAATAAGAAACGAATTATTAAAATTATTAAAATTATTATAAAAAAAAATTTATTTGATGGTAGTATTATTAATATTTTTAATCACTTAAATTATCTAAATACCACATATGATAAATAAAATTATTCTGGTTTATCGGTCAAAATTTTGTATGTGGCTAAGCATTCTCAAATGATGATAATTATTTATATGATAAGGTTGATAAGGTCTCTTCGACGCTCCCTTGCGGATTCTCTGCAAACGTAAAGAGAGAGATCGTTTCCAACAATGTTTCTAAATTAAGTTATTAAATATTCACATAATTATTAATTACAAAGTTCCTTGCTAATTATAAACAGTTCGATTACAATGTCTTTATTTAAAGATACTGTAATAATGCACAAAAACTGTTTATATATATGTTGTGCGTCAGATGTCGATTTGCGTCAGATGACAACTGCATATTTTAAAGAAGGAAATTTCCACCAATATGAATCCGAACATGTTGAAATTTTAGCATTATATAT